>WBZZ01006670.1:0-23691 GCA_019918135.1 Paulinella micropora | reverse complement strand
AGTGGTCCTATGAGGTATATGAGAATGCGAAGGCGAACATAAGAGAGGAAGAGGAGATGCAGGAAGTTTATGCAGAGCCTCCTCAAGAGCGGAGAAGTGACCTAGACGATGACCCGGAAAGAATCGGGGTACGGCTAGAAGATGGTACTATCCATATAGCCTCGCCTACCGCATGGAGGCAACAACAGGCTCAAGATCCGGAGTTTAAAGAACTGATACAGTTATATCAGAACCCGGATGAGCTACGGATGACGAAAGCGATCAAAGATCAGATGAAGGAGATGGGATGGAGAGATGGTCTACTGTGGTACAAGGGCCTTCACGGTCGCTATGCGTCACAGCCGGACAAATGGACCCTTTGGGTACCGGAGAGTCTGAGACGATTTATATTTGTCGCAGCCCACAATTGCCCACTTTTGGCGCATCCGGGTCGACAACGAACTCATATGTTCGTAGCGAGGCGATTCTGGTGGAAGAAGATGAAGGAGGAGATAGATCAGGCGGTGGATGCATGCATCCCGTGCAAGATAAACAAAACACCACTGAAGGCAAATTTCGGCCTGATTGGCGAATTTCCTCTTCATGCGGGGATGTTTGAGTTTATACACATTGATCATGTGGGACCTTTCCCAGAATCGAAGGATGGTTACAAATACCTCCTCACGGCTATTGACAGAGCCACCAACTATGTGTGGATCATCCCTGTCAAAGACGTTACCGGCAAGACGACGGCCGAGGCGCTGATCGATAGGATCATCTCACAGATCGGAGTACCAAGAAAGATATGTTCTGATCGAGGCTCGGACTTTAATAACGAGGTCATCGACAAACTATCTAAGTATTACGGGATGAAATGGCAATATGTTACTGCCTATAACCCGCGAGCAAATGGGAAAATCGAGCGGGTACACAGACCCCTCAAGCCTCGCTAAAGATGTATTGCACGAAGAAGGAGAATCAAAGAGCATGGGTCGAGGCAGCACCATCATTTGCGTTTGCAATGAACTGTCTACCCTCTACGGCGTTAGGAGGCTCGAAGAGCTCAATCTCGCCATATCAGTTAGTATATGGGCGTGAGCCTGATATCCTGACTTCGCTCCTTCAGCCAAAAGACACTTGGGCGGATGCGGATGAGTTGTTTGGGATGAGACTTAGAGTGAAGATGGAGGCGGAACAAATAGTCAGGGCGCATAGAGAGGCGGAGCGCCGAAAGACTGATGCTGAAGGGGTGCGACAAGCGCACTTGGATCAGATCAAGTTCCAGGTCGGGGATATTGTACTATTGTACCATCCTCAAGTCCCGAAGGGAGTCAGCTCTAAGCTGTTCACTCACTGGAAAGGACCTTATCAGATTATGGAACAGACGGGACCTCTGAACTACAAGATCAGGGGTAGAGGGAAGGTGCAAATTGATGTAAGAAGGCTGATTAAGTATGATCCCTTCTTATTGGAAGATGAATCCGTTGAGGAGGCGTTAAAACGGATGAAAGATGATTTCAAAGAGGTGCCGCCCATCCACAAGGAGGCTGGCATAGACCAAGACGATGCTTATCGGGCACCGATAGCTGAGAAGGAGGAGAGTGAGGTGGACAGTAAGGAGCAGACTGACCGCATAAGCGCGGTGGGGACTCAGTCCAAGTCTCCGCGAGAGCATAGCGGAAAGAAGGAGAAGATCACAGAGGCGCAGCTAAGGAGAGCGCGGAATGATCTTATCAACGACCAACCGAGGAAGGCGATGAGGTCGATGAGATCAAAGGACGTCCACCAGGAGGAGGAGGGGACGGACACTGACCCAAACGCGGGCAACGTTGAGATTGTCCATGAGCGATGGAAGGAAGGCGATGCGATAGCAACCATCGCATGGGTGAAAAATGTTTTCTATCTGATGAGACCAGCGGAACAACATGTCGCTGATGACACTCTCTCAGACTTATACTTGATGCGGGTCGTGGCGGTCCCACGACAGATGCGTGTCACACGGACACTCAAAATATCATCAGCCGCAAAGATAGTACAACCGATACTCCAGTTCTGGAGAAGTATGGACCCGGTTGAGGTTCCAAAGGCAAGACATTATCTGCCAGTATATAAAGACGCAAAAAGTCTCGAGACATGGGATGATACAATTACTCCCAGAGACAAGGATTACACTGCGTGGACCATTCAGACACTGCCAAGAGGAGTGCTTGATGTCCCTTTTGAATTATCGTTGGGCGGAATCCCTAATAAGATCTGGGACATTCTCGAACAGTCAAAGTTCGATCTGACTTTTGTTGGTGGTCCTCCACCAGGCAAAGAAATCCGCGCCAGACGACGAAGGCAGTGACAAAGAAACTATTTTTCTTTATGCGTCTCAAATAAACTGATTGATTGCCCACGGCGTATCATGATTTGATCATGCATCATCAGTTATCAATATGAATATTAAAAAGACTCAGTGATATAACTTGGCATTTGATCGCAACATACGAGTGCGAAAGGTCGATCGACGATGATACTACACCGTATACGGGGATCGCTAGTGTCTTGAGCGATGGTGTTCCCGGGTATGACCCTTTCCAAGTCCTGGGATGATGTTCTCGAAAATGAAATGTTCTCTGAAACTTTCATTAAATTATTTTTTACGATAGATTATATACTGTCGTACCTGAGCACGGTCAATCTCTACTTGTGTCGGTATATCGCAGGGTCGGGTACATACACCTCGACTTCGGATATAGCTATTAGGACTGGCCCCCTAATACTATATCATAGGATATCCGCCTTATACAAGGGTATGTCATTAAAAAAGACAATGTACTTACGATCTCCCTGTGAATAATAATAATAATAATGATAATGATAAGAAGAAGAAGGAGATCAAAAGGGGAATCGTACTACAGCACCACGTTGCTTGTATTTTTTATTAATAGTACGTTTGTTCTTGACATACTGCCGAAAAAAAAAAATTGAGGGGAAGGAGTTCAAAATTTACAAGAAAGGCTAGAGAATCCGCTTTGACGTGCCGTACGAGGATATATTTATCGTCTTTTAGCGTCTATCCGTGGGTCGATGCGCTGTGTGGCATGACTCCATAGCGCATACTATTTGCAGAAAGAAATCAGAAGGTGTATGACGAAAATGCTATTTCCGTCATAAAATCGGGAGGGGGTACTGTAGGCATCACCCCCCGGATAGCCGGTAAAAAATACCTTTTCCTGGTGACAGGTGCACCAGCTTGTTTTTCAGTATTATTTGTCCGGATTGGACCTGATGCCATTTTATTCCTGGTCTGTTGCCGTTTTCCTTTTTGGCTTCACTGAGCTAATATAACAAGACATCATTCTCATTCTTGAGGACTGTGTTTGGTTGTATTACCGACTTTTTACGAGCTATCGTTGGGGGCATTACAATGGTATCTGTGGCATTAGCCGACCCAGCTAAAGCCAAAAGGGATTTTCCTTACGACGAAGCAAGGGCTAAGACGGCAGAAGACTTAGAAGAGCCCGACACGTCCATAAGTGATAGTGAGGAAGATGAAGAGTCAGACACCTCTCAGAGAGGAAGACAGAGACCCCAGACAAAGAAAGAAGATATCAAACAGCCAGAAGGTTGGGATAAAATGACAGCAGAACAAAAGAAAGAGTAAAAAGAGAAAGAAGCAAGGAAAAAGAAAAGACAAAGTATGAAACAACACACAAGAAGAAAGACAGCTATCCGCAAAGAGAAGAGATATTATGAAAGGATGAAAACTTTGCAGTTATGTCTGTCTGTGGCTTTTTCCAAAGACAATCTATCTAATTTCCTGCGAACACAGAAGACGAAAGGACCCATTGAAGAGTTGATAGTAGTAAGAGATCAATGGGGAGGCATTTCCGGAGCAGGTAGGTACATGTTAGAGGAAGAGTTTGAGAGAACTAGACCAAGGACAGGTCAGAGGTATGTAGACTGGCTAAATGAATTTCTCGCAAAGAAAATCCAGCTTGAAAGTTTACGTGGGGCGCCATTTTCCGATGAGGAAGCAAAGAGAAAGCTATTTAAGAAATTGCGCTACCATCCAGCTTTCGGGGATAAATTTCAGGTGGACCACTATGATCTCCCGGCCAGTTTAAGACCAAATTTCTCGGAACTATGCGAAGCATCTAGGGAAAGATGGTTAATGTGGGAAGAAAAAGAAAGGCGTAACAATTTCCGTGAGAGAAAAACTCAAATTCGCAAAGACAACAACAAGAAATCTCGGGATGGCAAGCAGCGGCAAGAGACCAATCTCCTGATGGATAATAGAGGGAAAAGGGGAGACAATAAACCGGGACCAAAGACAGCTCCAAACTGGACGCTCAAAGTCACGTGTTTCGGATGTGATGCCAAAGGCCATACCATGAGATATTGTCCGGTGCTTTCGGAAAAGTTCCGCAAAGAAGGAAAATTAAAACGGAATCAAACGGAAGACAACGGCACGGAACAAGAAAAGAACGAACAAAAGAACAACTACAAGAACAAAAAGAAACCCGTTCATAAGAAAAAGAAAGCACTCACTTTGATAACAACCGGCAACGACAAAAACGAAGACGAACAAAGTGACTCTGATACAAACGTTGCTTTAATCCATATGGGGAACACTTATGATAAGAGCGATGATGATGAGGAAGAAAGAGAAAGAGATGACGAGCAACCAAGCTCACCTCATCACAAATCTACAAGTCCCCAAGCCCTTTTGAACGATACAAAGACTACACCTAGGGTAGGGAATAGACATAGTGAGAGTAGAGAAGGACGGGAAGTGCGGTTAGTATCGGCCACCCTACGAGGTCCCTCCTCACTACGGGGAGAAGGCAAGGAAGAGCGGTTAGTATCCGCCACCCCACGATGTTCCCCAGTCACCCCTAACCCTAACGAAACTCCTTTGAGGCTTGAGAGTTCTTACGGAGTCACGCCTGACACAAAATGTGTCGGAATAAACAGACGCAAAAAACCGTGTAATGTTTCCGTCGAAAAATCAAAAGGAAAAGGAATATACGCAAATCACGCGAAACGATTATCTTATGCGAGGTACTGCGGATATCACGCCACACCAGACCCAGATTATCCGGAGTTGGATTTGTCGGTAAGTCCCGTGTTGCGTCCCCCCAAATCTCCTTACTACCCAGACGAACGAGGTCTTAAAGCTGCGGCATTGGAAAAGTCTCATAAAATTACGCAAAGACTCATTTTCGGGGAATTTGAAACTTTACGTGACACCAAAATTTCCACAAGTCCACAAGTCTCGCAAAATATTCCGCAACAACCACGCAAACATAATCCATTTTCTAGTCAGCGGACCGGCCAGAGCAGAGAAGGGAAAGAAGAGAGTGGAGTGGATGAGGGAGAGCAACGACTTGGGCCCACTTCTGTCAACAAGTTTGGCAACCAAATAGGTCCCACCTCACAACAACTCCAAATCTCTAGTTCTAGACCAATCACAGCACTCCCACCAACACAGACAACAAACACGCAACCCATCAACCCTCCCGTCATAACCTTCAAAGATATAAATGAAATAGCTAAAACGTTGATGAATGAGTGCGTGAGGGGAATGAATGGAGAAGTGATGCGTGTCGTGAGTGGCGAGCTAGAGAGAGATGACTTTTTGACTGACATAGTAAGAGCAATAGAAGGAATGTACTTGGAGAGAGCAGTCAGACAGAGTCCCATCACTACACCTCCACAACTCACAGAAGAGTGACAAGGTGAGGGTAGAGGAGTCTCTGAGGGTGAACTAGAAACAGAGACAGAGACAGAAGGAGAGACAGAGCATGTACTGATACATGTGAGAAAAAGAGTGATGAAAAAGAGAGACATGAAAGTACAAGATAGTGGAGCAAGCACAGACATATCATGCAGAGAAGACAGATTGACGGATGTCGATGAGATAGACCCGATAGAACTACTGACAGGTAATGGAGAAAGGGAGTTGAGTAAGTCAGGAAGAGCTAGGCTGACTGTGATAGATGGGAAAGGAAGGCCTAGAGCAGTAGAAAAGAAGATGTTACTCGACACTACCTTACCAGTTAGCATAGTCTCTACAGGACAGATGGACCACAGACACAACAGATCAGTCATCCACCAAAACGGACAGTTAGTAATACTCAAACACCCCATCCACATTAACGAGAGTGACATATTAGTAAGGGGAAGATTAACTAAGAGTATGATATATAGATGGGATGACGAATATGATGAACCATTGAAAGTCAACGAAAGATATGATCCTTTCGCAACAAGGGGGTAGAAGGGGAGGGAAGCCCCACAAATGAGAACAAAAACGAGACAAGTACGCATGAAGTAAATAAGAGAGAAAGAATTACACGTAGATATAGTATTATATGAAGCTTACCCCAGAAAGTCAGACAAACCTAGAAAGATAGGAATCAAGCTTTTTCACTGTGCCTGTGGGCATTATGGGTTAACAAAGATGCGCCTATTGGCAAAAATTTTGAACATTAAGTTAGTTGGTGACGAGAGCGATGTGAGATTTTGCGAATCTTGCATGATAGGAAAGTCTAAACGTTTGCCACGTTTTGCAGTTAATACAATAGAAAGAGCCCAAAAGCCAGGTATAATTCTACACATAGACACATCAGGACCGTGGGCAACTAGATCAATAGGTGGTAAACGGTATAAATTTTCGGTCACCGACGACTACTCACTGTTCATTCTTGACTTTTATTTAGCCCATAAGAATGAGTTTGTAGATTGCTTAAATTAAGCTGTAGCCTTTTATGAGAGACAGACAGGAAACAAAGTAAAGAAAATTCGCGCAGATCAAGAATTCCATATTCCGGAGGAAGTCATTAAGTGGTGGAAAAATATTCGCTTTATTTGGAAAACCTCCGCGACAAACGATAAAGACGGGAATCCTATTGCGGAAAAAGTGAATGATATTACGGCGGGGCCTGCACGAGCAATGAGATATCACGCTAAATTACCGCCGCAATTCTGGGCAGAATTAGAACACGCAGCAACAACCATTCACAACATACTACCGGCAATTCACGGGGAACGCAAAGGTATTTCGCCTTATGAGCAGCTGTTAGGTAGAAAACCAACACACTTTCATTTAAAACCAATAGGATGTATGGGTGTGTTACATATACCTAAGACTAAAGTGCGGAAGGGAGAGTACAGAGGGAAAAAGGTGATGCTAGTAGGATATGATCTATTTCGGGAACTATACCGCGTATGGGATGGTAAGAAAATAATTTCCGGAGTGAGAGATGTGAGATTTAATATTCACAAAATCGGTAAACAAGCTCATCCTCCTAAACTAGTGTCGTGGGATAATGATGACTCTGAGGGGGAGAATGAGAATGAGAGCGAGCAACCACACACATCTCCACAAGCGTCACCACCCCAATCACCACCCCAATCACCACCTCAATCACCTAAGTCACCGCACAACGTCAACAACGACCACCCAACAACACACTTTGATGAAGTTGAGGGGGAGACAGAGAATGTTGATATCGATGCGAATGAGAATGAGCATGAAAATGAGCATGTGGAGAAGAATACATTGGATCACAAACATACACGCCTACACACAAGTCCAGAGCCACATTATCCACAACAACCACCCACAGAGCACAGGATCAAGCCACAAGAGCATACAAATGAACAAGATCCAACAGATCCACTAAAAATACATGAAAGAAGAGCATACGAAGAAAAATCACCACCATCTAAGGGATTAACGTGGGAGCAGAGTCAGAGAGTAACGGAGAGTAACATAATCCCCGGTAAAAGGCAGCGCAAGGCAGTAGAGAGATTTACCCCTAGCAATGAGCCCAAGAGAGAAAAGAGAGAGGCTCAAGAGCTAATAGGTAAGGTAGTAAGAGTGCCCGCGCGTGCATGGGGAGATGGATGGGCGAAGAAAAAGTACGGGGAGGGATGGGAGAGCATAGTACGAGTAGGGGTAGTCAGCAGAGTGAGTGACCCCAGAGATAGACTCGTAGTAAGAGACAGACCTCAGCCCACCCACATAGTTAAGTTTGAGGACGAAGAAGAACGGATGTTGAATTCGGAAATCCTCAAATACTCCGTGAAAGATCCCAAATACCCGTTACAAAGTCCCGCTAATATGTTTTTATGCGATGAACGTATGGTGGCAGATGAGATTCGTGATTTTTATTTGTATGTAGATATCAGAGTACCCAAAGATGTCATAGAGGAAGGTTTGGCAGCTAAAGATGTTTTAGAGGGTATGAAAACAGAGCTAAAAGCTCTTCAATCCTTTAACACATACACATGGGTACCCCATAAGGAGGCAAGCAAGGCAGGAGTTAGTAAGGTAGTTAGATTGACATGGGTTCACAAAGTAAAGTTAGATGAGAACGGGAAAAAGTTCATAAGTTTAGCTTTACGGGGAGATATGTTAGAACCCGGTGTTAGCTATAACCCAGATCAGCTCTTTGTTCCTTGCGCCGCGCACCATTCACTTTTATTTCTCCCCAAACTAGCTGCCTGGCACAAACACAAACTATACGGCATAGATTTTAAAAATGCATACCTAAATGCTCGTATGAATGACCCTGTTTATGCATATGCGCCAGAGAGTGTAGACAGAGAAGGGCATGAGGGGATGATATGGCGTATAGATGGTGCTTTATATGGTGCACCACAGGCAGGAAGAAGATGGTATGAGATATTAGCACCCAAGTTAGAGGAGCTAGGTTTTAGGTTGCTAGATTCAGACTTATGTATGTTTGTAGAAAATGATAAAGCTTTGAGAGAGGCGATAGTAGGGATATTTCATGTTGATGACTTGTTGTTCACCGCACCAAACAAACAAGCATATGAGCGTTTTGCGTCCGCATTAGAAAAACATTTCCCGCTCAAAAGACTCGGTATTGCCCGTGAATTCAAAGGAATAGAGATAGAGCAATCGAACGGAAAAATAATTTTGCATCAGCGAAAATATCAGCAGCAGATACTAAAAGAGGTAGGCTACGACTCTGCTAAACCCGTTAGTACTCCAGCGCAAGAACATTTCACGGAACCGATGTCGGAATCAGCTAGCTTGCGAAAATTTTCAATTCCTAGTCTAGTTGGTCGTTTGCTATTTCTCGCAAAGATGACAAGACCCGATATAGAACAAGCACTAAATTCGGCAAGTGTCATGCAAACTATCGATAAGGGAATAACTTATGCGATGTTAGGCAGAATCCTTCGTTATTTAGTTAGCTCTTATCGAGGTTTAGCTTACCATGAGCCTAAGTCAGAGCAAGAAGGGCAAACCTATCCAAAACTTTCCATGTGGCCCGACGCGGCTCACAAAGTTTGTAAGAAAACAGGGAAGTCCCGCACTGGATTCGTGATCCTATGGGGCAGCGATCCAGTTGCATGGTTATCAAAGCGACAGAGTCGCATCGCCCTGAGTTCCAATGATGCTGAAATATTTGCAGCAACTGAGTGCATTAGAGAGGGACTTGCACTAAAACACATTACACAAGAACTAAACATAGCCCAAAAGAGCCCGATAGAATTATTCGAGGATAACTCTCAAACAGTCTTAGCGGCAGAGAGGGGGATGTCAGGTAATAGAACTAAACACTTACCTTTAGAATTACACTTTATGCACCACCTACAGAGAGACGGTGAGATTAAGTTTGTAAAAGTAGGTACGAAGAAGCAGATAGGTGATGTAATGACAAAATATTTACCGAAAGAACAATTCGAGTATTTACTTAACAAATTTACGGTAAAGCTCAAGTAATTTCGGGATTTGCGTGTCCACTCACCTATATTTGCATTGAGTGTTTTTTGGCAGTTTGTTGCTTGTTGCAGCAGCTTTGTTTTGCGCAGGGGTCAAGAGCCGTCGAGCCGAGGCTGGGTAGCCGACTGCCACGCGAGGCCGGCAGCCGCGAGGCTTTCCCTGGCTAACTTAGCAATTTAAATTCTTTCTATCATTCTTTCTGTCCTAGAATAGGAAATCTAATTTTTTTTTTGATCTTGCTACCCTCTACGGGAAGCGCTTGCAAATTTTTGAACACATACATACTTCATACATGTTACTGCATGACTACACATATATACATACATAGAGGATGTGATGTAAATGGGAGTTGATATTTAACCTTCGGGTAACCCATAACTGATCCTCAACACTATTTTTTCATATTTACACACTAATATAGCCTATGACTTGCGACTAAGGGGGAGCGTTGTAATGTACTATTAATACCCGTTACTCCACCTAGTCAATTTACCGGTAATTTGGATAGTCTTAGTCATAGGCAAGTTCATAGGCCGGACAGTTATTAATACCTTTATTACTGACAAGGACACTTTCTAGAGTATTCGCGAATCATAGTCTGGAATGCCTAGAATCAAATGAGTATTACCATTCTGTTAAGGTCACCACATTTTGTGTGACCCAAAGTCATTAAAAGTCTTTTCTTCGGTTATTCTTTACCCTTAGCGGGGTAGCTTCCCTAAACTCTGCGTTTGAGTGATAGATTACTTTGGTAAAAAGTACAGTTTTCCGGGTGTCAGGTGCACCTAGTTTTTTCCCAGTATTTCAATATCGTTTGGCCGGATTTGACCTAATGCCATTTTAACCGTGGTCTGTGGCCGCTTTCTTTTTCGGCTTCACTGAGCTAATATAACGAGACATCATTCTCCTTTGGGGGATTTGTGTCTGGTTGTATTACCGACTTTTTATCGAGCTATCTTCAGGGATTGTAACATTGGAGTCACCAGCACAAGGCTGATTTCTTTTCTGGCTTGTTTTTGGAACAGCAGAAAGAAAAATTGGACAGACCTATCTCTTCTGAGTAGGTGTTCCAAAAAACAAATACTCCAGCACATCCCCACACAGTTCCTTTTGCCAAACCAGACGTCTAGGCGTTTGTGAGTAGGTGTCTCAGTACCCTCTACACAGCCTGTATCTGTGTCCTCATAAGGAGGCCAGACACCAGACCTCATAGCTGTTCTTGTGTTCTCTCTTGAGACAGAGACAGAGTAGGTCAACAGACGTACAAACAAACACTCACAGTTACAAACAAACTTGAAGGACACGAGCGTAGTACTCCTCCTTTCAAGTCTGTGCACTTAGTTGCCTCTCAAAACACATACATCAGAGTATTTTTGCAAATCTCTGACTGTTTTTCGACAATAGGTCTGAACAAGTGTCAGACGACAGGTCGACTTCTCAAGGAGTGCTTCTAGAGCCTCTTTGACATTATCTGTACGTAGGTCCTCGTACCTCATAACAGATACAACAACAAAAAGAGAAAAAGAAAAGAGGAGTGGAGAAGGAGATCAAGTTTTCAGAGAAAGTCGTATAGACTACTTCTTTCTCACAAACAAAAACACATAAGACATAGAGGTGAGACTCTCTCTCTCTCTCTACACTGTCTTTTCATCTTTCCTCTCTATTCGTTCCTCAGAGACGAACAGAGTAATTACGGAGTAGAAACAGATCTATCTCCTTTGTATTCCTTCAGAGACCATGTCTTCTAGGTCTGAAGAAGCATATTGGAATGAAGAAGGAGGAGAGAATGAAAGAACCCCAATAGACCAGGAGGATAACGTTGGCCCTCTTGGGGACGGGGGAGATCTGGCAGTGCCTTCCTATGAAACAGGAGGACCAGAGGACCGACTGCTCGCCCCTGGGCGGATGGGAGAGTCGGAAGTCGAGAAGGAGAGGAGCGAGGAGGAAGCGAGGTTTGTGGCCGAATATGGCAATCTAAGTGAGAAGGAGTTTGAGGATAAAATAGGGAAGGATGAGGCCTATAAATGGCTATTCATTCCCCCAGAAATACGATGGGGAGATCCCTTGAGAAAGGAGGATATCTGTTACCCCCTCCCAAAACAAGCCCTGTCTCTTGCAAAATTCCTCAGAGACGACAGTGCACAGTTACAGGTGCAACATGTCTCATTTGGGGACAATATGTCTTTACTGGAGCTTCTCGACCTCACATGGAAAGTGTTCGAGTGTACTCTATGAGTACCAGTCTAACAAGACTGTCCTGCCATGGAATTCAAGAGCACTGGCTAGGTTGCTCGATCCTGGTCAGGATATCGAATCAATCAAAAGAGGGGAAGGGGAGTTTAAGTCCAGGAACGTCCGAGGACAGATTAATGTCATGGATATACCCCTGAGACTTATGGAGATCAAGTTGGTGGACTTGAATAAACTCCAACAAACCCCGATTTATGGCAGGGACCTTCACCCGGCCCTGAAAGAAATAGAAGGCGAAGCTGGAGGGGTGACGAAGATTAAGACGTTGCATGCGGCCTTGCAGAAGGACGACGCATGCTTTCACCAAGGATCATACAATCTTGGAGGGAACGGCCGCACCCGCCCTCACCAATAAAGCGGGAGAGAAGGAGTTGGCGGAGAAGGCTCTGTTCCTTCGGAAGGCTGCGGAGCTCATGTCTTTTTTTCATCATGCTCAAGACCTGCATATCAGGGAAAGAGCAGAGGAGAAAGAAAAGAAGGAGTTGGAGGCAAAGATTGCATTGGCTAAGGCGACAGCTACGAGACAGGCACCTTCCTCTGGGCCTTTTATGTCTCCCCCTGGGTACGTCCCGTCAGCCCATACAGCCCCTCCTGCCCCTACGACTAGCTCAGCGCCTACCACTGTCATTGTCAACAATAATGACAAGAAGGACAGACAGGCTGTCATTAACGCCTTCCAAAAATATACCAAGTCCGATGCCACTGCTCTGACGCTGTTCGCAGAGACAGCGAGTCAGAAGGACACGGATGCGAACCTTCGAGACAAGCTCCGAAGAATTGATGCTTGTATGAAGCAGCATCCAACGGACGAAACACAGGAGTATGAGGCGTTGTCCACCTTGTTGGACCCATCAATCCTCACACAAGGATTTGATGTTGTGGAATACAAGGCGTTGCGAGCGGTAGAGGTGTCGGCTAGGAGAGCAGCCTCAGACCTGCAGTGCACGGTGCCAGTTGCCGTCCTCTTGCAATACTTTAAAACTCATGGGTATCAGCATCTGTGTACTGGTACTTTGATTGGGTTTGAGATTTTTCAAGAGGTGAACGAAGGGCTGGGCATTAGCGCGAGGTTGGCAGCGATCCTCACTGAGGTCAGCGCCAAGTACGGGCTCTTTTATAGCCGGAAGTCTATCATTTTGTACTTCCTGAGTGCTTTGTGTGCACGACACCCGAGCAAGCTCGCAAGGATCATACAGTCCTGTCCGACCTTCGCGGCGGTGAAGACGGCGGATTTTTTAGAAACGAATATATACGAGAGGGCCGTAGCGGCTGTTCAGCCGAGCGACCTGTATAGGGAGGTGCTCGAAGCGTGTTCCGACTTGGACACGGCCACCGAGTCATTCTCCAGTGCCGCGACACGAGGGGTTGGAGGTGCTCAAGCAGCACATACAACTCGGTCGGCGGGTCAAAAGAGGGGGAGAGACGACCCGACGCCGTGCTTCCGCTATTTTTCATATATGGCGTGTAAGAATGAGGCGAAGCATGGAGTAGGCACCTGTCCACACAGTCATGACTCTGACGATGACAGGATGCGAAATATCTTCCTGAGAGAACTCAAAGGCTCAAAAAAGGAGCAGGCCTTATACAGAGTTTACAAAAAGGAGTTGGTGGAGAGGAGGTGGAATGCAAATATGGTCGCGGACGGAGAGTTCCGGGAGGCCATCATTTCCTTCCTTAAGATGAAGAGAAAGGAGGAGAAAGAAGCAGCGGGCCGACAAGCGGCGCCGACTAGAGGAGGAGAGACGAGAGGAGCGTCACGAGGGTCCCGAGGGACACCAAGAGGATGAGCACCAAGAGGTCGGGGCTATCGGGGACGGGGAGGCCAGACCCCAGCGCGCCCTCCCAGAGGACACGGATACTGGAATTATAGCTCCAGTTCCAGCTCCAACTACCCCCAGCAAGCTTATACCGCTGCGGAGGGGGGACGTCAAGACGAAGACACTGGCTCAGGTGAGCGTGTTGAAGTCCTAGAATGACGGGAGGAAAAGAGGGAGGAGGAGAAGAGAAAGAAGGAGATAAAAACTGTTCTTTTTAATCCGACAGTCACAGTTATGCCTACTGTTGCTGAACAGGATACGAACGGTTCCGTTCCTCCTAGACGTGAAGTTGAAGGCACACAGCTCACAAGCCTCAAGGTAAGCATTTGCTAGTTCATCCTTCGAGAGCTAATATGATAAATGATGCAAATAGGAAGGCGAAGAAGGCGATGGAGGAGAGGAAGCCGCAACTGAAGGCTAGGTCTCCGCCTACGAAGAAGCAGCGGACCGTTCCCCCGCCAAAGGACGCAACCGTCTCTACGGTAGACAAGTGTACATCTAGTGTACCGGACTCTGTCAAGCGGACACTTGAGATACCGGAAGCCCCGGAGACTCAAGAAGTTAAGTTGGAGGAAAAGAGGGAAGAACGGAAGGAGGACAAGGAACTTGAGCTTCGACTCAAAACCCTAGAACAAAAAATTCATGTGCTAGCGGCTAGTGTACATAGACCGGACGCGCTATGCTACACTGACCTCTTTTGTGAAACTTTACAAACCACATTAAAAGTTGGTAATGATACGATGGGGATATTAATCCGATGACTGCTACTGACTCATACGAGGCTTTTGAGCTGAGTCTAGCAACGGAGAGAAAAAGGTTGGCCTTCGTACATGAGGCAACTGAAGCCTATGTACACCCCTATGTCACTGCCGGACGAACTGTCCTGGACCGACAATTGGGAGACGGAGATGCAGGCGTATACGGTTACGATTCCCGCATGGGACAAAAAGTCTATTGATGACTTAATCGTAGCGCGTAATGAGGAGATAATATGTGTTGCGAAACAGTGCCCGTCGTTGGCCAGATTCGCAGAAGGTGGTGGGGCAGATGTCCATATTACTAATGGCTACTGTTACCACGCAAAGATGTCAGTTGAAAAGAGAGAGGCGTTTGTGCCAAGGAGGAAGGGGCGTATCCCCTATACTCCAGAGGATGACATTAAAACTTTTTTCACGAACTTTTGGGGCGATGTGCCTACCTGGCCGCGCTCATTAACTGAAGTGAAAAAGTGTCTACGGACTCTATTTGAGAGTAACAAGCCGTATACTGTCATTCTGCCGTACAATGAGAAGGCAATATGGGCACAGGAGATAAGGGACCGGCTTATTGATCATCCTATACCGGTTCCCTCTCGCAAGCAACAGTTAGTGGTGGCTTGTCGACTCGGGTCTCGGGAGCAGAGCAGTGCATACAGGCGGAAGCTCAGAGCCCAGGACAAGTTGAAATTGATACCTCAAGCTTTCACATGCTTTGATGGTTTCTACACCCGTAAGGCTCCGATACAATACGCGAACCTTATTGATATGCTTGTCGGACTCGGTCATGATGATGAGCCGGACACAGTCACGTATGAACGGACGGGACTGGACGATTTGTCCGAGGAAGATTTGAGTTTGGAGGAGGTCTTAGCGCCCCTCAAAGAACATAAGAAGATTTCGGAGGAAGATTTCCAAGCGGCGGCGCGGAAAATTTTAGAAGAAGGAGTGGGTACGGAGAGAGAGAGAAGGAGCTTCTCAAAGCTAAGATGGAGGCGTACAGAGAAATTTTTGACCCTCCTCGGGCAGGTGGTGTAAAGTCGGAGAACTTCACTGCTGTCATTTACAAGATACCGGGTGCGGAGCCATCTCCGGCACCGCGGAGGGCAAATTTGAGCATACATGAGGCGAAGATAGCGGAGGAGAACGTGAGACAGTTGCTCAATGAGGACTTTATTGAGAGATCTACATCTCCAATTGTCTCTCAACCGAAAATCGTCCCCAAGCCAGGAGGAGAATGGCGTTTGACGATCAATTATGCCCGTGTGAATAAGGTGCTAGAGGAAGAGAGAAATCCTCTGCCGACCTTAGAAGAGGGCAGAAGAGTGCTGCGGAATGCTAAATTCTATTCGGTCATTGACCTTAAGAACGGCTTCTGGCAGATACCACTGGACGAGAAATCCAGATGGCTGACTGCATTCGTGGTTGGTATGGAAATATACCAGTGGAAGGTGCTTCCGATGGGACTCAAACAGGCCCCGGGGCTCTTTCAGAAGGCGATGCAGAAGATGTTGAGTGGTCAATATGACGACCAGTCGGAGGATGGTTTTATGAGAAGGAGAGGACAGAGGGCGGGAGAATATGCATTTTGTTACATCGATGACATTATCGTATACTCTAACACAGTGGAAGAGCATATCGATCACTTGTCAGATGTCTTCAGGCGCATCGGAGCTTTTGGCCTGAAATGCAACTTAAATAAATGTCAGCTTGCAAAGACAAGTGTGACGTATTTGGGTTACGAGATTTCTCATAACAGAGTCTCGATATCGCGCGAGAAGAGGGAGGAGATCATGAGTAGACAGTTGCCAAAGAATCGCACAGAGTTACACTCTTTTCTTGCGATGGCACAGTACTACAGCCAGTTCATACCCGATTGGGGTGCAACTCGGGCTAAGTTGGAGAAGATGATTGATTTTGGAGACTTTGAGAAGTGGGATGAGGAGGCTTTGCAGGCGTTTAATACGCTCAAAGATCTCATTTACAAAGATCCCAAGGACGGCGGATTAGTACTTATGATGCCCGATTTTACGAAGCCGTTCGTAGTCGACACGGATGCATCTAAGTTTGCGATTGGCGCGGTGCTGCAACAGGAAGATGAGGAGAAAAAGTTGCGCCCGATCATGTTTATTAGTAGAAAGCTGTGTGCGGCGAAGCGAAATTACTGCACGCGACAGAGAGAGGCGTTGGCAGTAGTATGGGCTCTCAAGAGGCTCAGAGAATATCTATGGGGAGGACCTCTATTCACGGTTAGGACCGATCATCACAACCTTCTTTGGTTGATGAATCATGAACAAACCGGCCGTTTGGCGCGGTGGCAAGCTTTCTTGTCATGTTTCAATTTCACGATGGTCTATTTACCGGGAAAGCGAAACGTAGTCGCTGATAGCCTTTCTAGGCTAGAGTTTCAGTCGGAGGTGTCGGCTCTCGTATCATCAGTGGAAATGATAGATCTGTCCACGGACAAGGTGTACGAGGTAAGCCACATAGAGGCGTTCGATATGACCGCACGGGTCTACGATATAGTCCTCAAGGCCCGGATCATGGCATATGCTGTGAAGCGCATGTTCTCGAAGACGCTGAGTGGTCTTATGAGGCATACGAGAATGCGAAGGCGAATATAAAAGAGGAGGAGGAGACGACTGAGGTCTATACTGAACCTCCACAGGAAAATCGAAGCGAGCTTGATGAAGACCCGGAGAGGGTAGGAGTAAGGTTGGAGGACGGTACTATCCATATCGCCTCGCCTACCGCATGGAGGCAGCAGCAGGCGACGGATCCGGAGTTCAAGGAGCTCATAACGTTATACAAGAACCCTAATGAGCTTAAAAAGACTCCGCAGATCAAAGATCAAATGAAGGAGATGGCGTGGAGAGATGGGCTATTGTGGTACAAGGGCCAGCATGGCAAATTTGCATCACAGCCTGACAAATGGACTCTCTGGGTACCGGAGAAGTTGAGGCGCTTCATATATGTTGCAGCCCATAACTGCCCCTTACTGGCACATCCGGGTTGACAAAGAACTCATTGGTTCATAGCGAGGCGATTTTGGTGGAAAGGAATGAAGGAGGAGATAGACAGAGAAGTAGACGCATGTATCCCATGCAAAACCACAAAGACACCGTTGAAGGCGAATTTCGGCCTGATCGGTACATTCCCGTTACACGCCGGGATGTTTGAATTCTTACACATCGATCATGTGGGACCTTTCCCCGAATCGGCCGAAGGGTACAAATACCTTCTTACTGCGATAGATCGAGCCACCAATTATGTCTGGGTTGTTCCTGTTAAGGACGTTACAGGCAAGATAACTGCGGAGGCTCTGATCGACAGGATCGTCTCGCAGATCGGAGTGCCTAGAAAGATATGTTCTGATCGAGGTTCTGATTTTAATAATGAAGTCATCGACAGACTATCTAAGTACTACGGGATGAAATGGCAATATGTTACGGCCTATAACCCGAGAGCGAATGGCAAGATCGAGCGGGTACATAGACCTCTCAAAGCCTCGCTTAAGATGTACTGTATGAAGAAGGAGAATCAGAGAGCCTGGGTGGAGGCAGCACCTTCATTTGCCTTTGCAATGAACTGTCTGCCCTCATCGGCATTAGGAGGAGCCAGGAGCTCAGTCTCGCCATATCAATTGGTTTACGGCCGAGAGCCTAATATCCCAACCTCGCTTCTGCAACCAAAGGACACTTGGGCAGATGAGGATGAGTTGTTCGGGATGAGGCTAAGAGCGAAGATGGAGGCGAAGCAAATAGTTGCGGCGCATAGGGAGGCGGAGCGCAGAAAGACTGATGCACAAGGAGTGCGACAAGCGCACTTAGATCAAGTCCGTTTCCGGGTTGGGGATATTGTACTCCTGTACCATCCTCAAGTACCCAAGGGGGTTAGCTCTAAGCTGTTTACCCACTGGAAAGGACCATACCAGATTATGGAGCAGATGGGACCTCTGAACTGTAAGATCAGGGGTAGAGGAAAGGTGCAAATTGTGAATGTTCGAAGGCTGAACAAATATGACCCCTTCTTACTCGATGATGAATCCGTTGAGGAGGCGTTGAAACGGATGAAGGAGGATTTCAAAGAGGTACCGCCTATCAGTAAGGAGGATACCTTAGAGGAGGAGAATGCCTATCGGCCACCTGTCTCGGAGAAGGAGGAGACCGAGAAGGAGAGCAAGGAAGACTCAAGCCGCAAAAGCGCGGCGGGGACTCAGTCTAAGGCCCCCATAGTCCGCGGCGGTACAAAGGAGAAGTTCACGGAGGCGCAGAGGAGGAGAGCGCAAAATGACCTAATCTTCGACCAACCGAGGAAGGTGGCGAGATCGACGCGAGCGACGGATGTCCATGGATTAGGAGAAGAGAAGGACACTAACCCAAACGCGGGTAATGTGGACATTCGACATGCGCGATGGAAGGAAGGCGAGGCAATTGCGACCATCAAGTGGGTCCGAGACGCTTTTTATCTGTTGAGACCGGCAGAATCTCATGTTGCCGATGACACTCTCTCAGATCTTTATCTCATGCGAGCTGTGGCGGTCCCGCAGACTACACGGGCAGCGCGGACATCGAAGAGATCCTCAGCAGCAAAAACGATACAACCGGTACTCCATTTCTGGAGAAGCATGGACCCCGTTGAGGATCCAAAAGCTAGACAATACTTACCGGTATACAAAGACGCGAAAGATCTCGAGACTTGGGATGATACTATTACCCCTCGAGACAAAGACCACACTGCGTGGACTATTCAGTCACTGCCTAAGGGAGTGCTTGACATTCCTTTTGACTTATCATTGGGCGCCATCCCTAACAAAATATGGGACATTCTTGAGGAGTCAAAGTTTGACTTGACTTTTGTTGGCGGCCCGCCACCTGGCAAAGGGGTTCGCGCAAGGCGACGAAGGCAGTAAGTGACATTTTTTTCTTTTATCACGCGTCGGACATTGAAAGCTGCATGTGGATTAATCTCATAGTGCCCATGTCAGATCATGTCTTATTAAAATATTTTTATACCATTATTGTTACTTGGCATTTTTATCGCAACATATGAGTGCGAAGGTCAATCGGCAAATGGATACGACACCGTAGAAGGGGATCGCTTGTGAGTTTAGCGATGGTGTTCCTGGTACGACCCTGCTGCAAGTATCCAGGGTGATGTTCTCAATAAATGTTCTCATAGTAGACATATTAAATATTTTTTTCTTTGGATATACTTAATATCGTCATACCAGCACGGTCCGTCTCTACTTGTGTCGGTTTATCGCATGGTCGGGTTCACTCACACCGGCTTTGGATATAGTTATTAGGACTGGCCCCCTAGTACTATATTAAGGTAACTGATTGAAAACAAGGGTATGTTATTAAAAGACAATGTATTTACTGATCGGAAGTGTTTTTAGAGAAGGAGAAAAAATTATAATGCTGCTTTTATTTTAATAGTAATACTATTTGTTCTTGACATACTGCCTCAGGATTAAGTTACGGGGGGGACAACGAGTGTGGAAGGAGGAGTTTTTTATTTATTTACAAAAAAATGAGGCTAGAGATTTACAGTTGACGCGTGTCTGGTGTATGCGTTTTATTTATCCACTGCACCGTCTATCCGTGGGTTAATGCACTTAGTTGCAACACCCCGTAGCGTTTATGCAGAAAAGAAATCAGCAGCTATATGACGAAAATATTGCATATTTCCGTCATAAAAACGGGAAGGGGTACTGTAGGCATCACCCCCCGGATAGCCGGTAAAAAGTACAGTTTTTCGGGTGTCAGGTGCACCTAGTTTTTTTCCCAGTATTTCAATATCGTTTGGCCGGATTTGACCTAATGCCATTTTAACCGTGGTCTGTGGCCGCTTTCTTTTTCGGCTTCACTGAGCTAATATAACGAGACATCATTCTCCTTTGGGGGATTTGTGTCTGGTTGTATTACTGACTTTTTATCGAGCTATCTTCAGGGATTGTAACACCCGCTCCAAAATTTTTAACATTACAAAGACAACCCCTTCACCCTCAGATTTGATTTTTCGCTCTAGCACAAAGTGCTTAGAGCAAATTTTACGGTTTTTGAATTTGGGAAATCGAGATGTCAGCTGCAGCTGGACAAAGGACCCCAAGGCCTACTAGGAAGCGCAGAGCTCAACAGGGTGATGACGACAACAAGACAAGCACAGCCAGCAGCAGCAGCGGCAACAACGGAGGCGGCCCTGCATTCGGTGGGGGAAACGTGACTACTTCAACTGCCAAGGAGTTGAAGCTTAAGGTGAGGACATGGGTCTCCGTCCTCGTCAGGAATGTTTGTGTCTTTCGCAATAACTACACGCAAGGTCCACGGTGATGGGGGAAATGCCTGAATACGCTTCTGCCAAGCTTCATCGTTCTCAGTTGCTTCTCGAGGTTTGATGTTATAGAGCGCAACTATTTCACCAAGTTTCACTTTGTCAAAACCTTCACATGCACCCAAGTCTTCCTGCAGTTCCTCTGAGTCTGAATCTGAATCCGATCTTTTGATCCTGTTGCTTTCCTACCCTTTGCTTGCCGCATGGTTGGCTTTCTTTCTTTGAGTTTTTGCTGCCTCTGATGCTGAAGATTGCTTTTGGGCTTCGGCAGCGGCTTTGGTGGCGCGCGCAACGAGCTATGTTTTTCTCGCATCTAAAGATTGATTTTTGGATACAGATACGCGAAGAGCTTCTAGGTCTTGCTTGCTATCTCTAAATTGCGGTCCTGTGGGCAAAGCAAAGGGATCCACTTTTGCAAACTTTTCCAGTCGATACTGTCAAAAGCAGCCCCTAGCCTGAACAAAAAGTCTTGCACGTCAAGATGCTTTCTGTCTTGTGTGCCTGACGGTAGATCTTTTGCTTTGACGCCCATGGCTACGGCAAGCCTCTTCTGTGTCATGAGGAATTCGCGCTGTGCTGTCTTGTTGCTGTGCTTTCTCATACCTTCCTGTAACTCACCGCTGGACTTGCACAGTTCACCGCTTTCAGCTGCTGCTTGCAGCAGACATGTTTGGACTGCTTTGCTGTCACGCGCTTCGCGTTTCTTCTCTCTGATTTCTCTTGCACGCTTCTCGACCACTTTTTGATCTGCTTCAAACTTTTGCAAAAGTTCTTTTTCGAGTTTCTGTGCCCGACTAACAAGCGAACATGACAATGGCATAAGTCGTGGCATTGTTGTCGTCCAAGATTTCATCGAGGAATTTAAGCCAGTTCAACGGTCTAGGAAACGAAATTGCAGTCGCTGCAGATGGAGTGGGGAGTTTGGCGTCATTGCGATCATGCATATGTCTGTCCAAGATCCCAAACGTTGATTCTGAATTGTCGTTGGTTTGCTTCGTCTTGCCTAAAATGTCCTTAACTTCCTGCGGCATCGTATCGGGGTCTAGGCGACCGCCATCCCAGAAACATCCACAATGTTTTTCAAACTTTGCCAGGAATGCTTCGTATGCCTTGCGTTCGAGGTTGCTCCGCAGCGTCTGCATGGCAGGGTCAAACGGATGATCCTCCATGAGTTTTATCTCAGCTTGGTGTACTTCTCTGTACTTCTGTACGTGCTCCATAATCACTGGAAAGCCATCAAAAATCTTTTCACTACACAAGGACACAAACAACAGCAACAACAACAACAACAACAACAACAAAAGAATTTATTGGTATTATTATCATTATTATTATTATTATTATTATTGTTATTATTATTATTATTATTATTATTATTAAATACTACTACTACTACTACTACTACTACTACTACTACTACTACTACTACTTCTACTAGTGGTGGTGCGTGGTGGTGGTGATGGTAGTAGTAGTAGTAGTAGTAGTAATAGTAGTAATAGCAGATGCTTGTAGTAGTAGTAGTAGTAGTAGTAGTAGTAGTAGTAGTAGTAGTAGTGGTGGTGGTGGTGGTGATGATGATGATACCGATGGTAGTGGTGGCCGTGCTAGTGATGATGCCATGATGAAATATACATGCATACATACATACATACATACATGCATAAATACATACATACAACTACACCATGCACACGTGTACATGTACACATATAATGATGCATGTAAACACACACACATGCATGTCATTACAGAGAGAAAAAAGGGCGTGGGGGTTGGGGGGAGAGGGGAGGGAGAGATTCTAGTAGAAGAATATGTAGACCGCGTCTCTTGGGGGGGGAAAGCCTGTTGCCACCCACTTGCAAAGTTGAGTGGATTTTCTTGAGAAAAGGGATCGCGTCCAGAACATGCCAGCCCACAGCTTTAGCCGCCTACTTTCAAAATTTACAATGCAATTGAGAGCCATATCATATCCACGATACTTGATAGCAACATCAATAATAATAATAATAATAATAATAATAATAATAATAATAATAATAATAATAATAATAATAATAATAATAATAATAATAATAATAATAATAATAATAATAATAATAATAATAATAATAATAATAATAATAATAATAATAATAATAATAATAGTGGTGTATCTCCTGCCAATTGCTGAGCCAAAAGGCCATGTGCATCCAGTCCTCCATTCCATAAGGAAAGTCTCCACACCAATCGGTGGAATAAAGGAAGTGACGGCATAGAACATTACTCTAGGAGCTTTATACCAATCAGCCCATGGAAAGGACCGATGGCCTATGTACTCCCTAATAATAATAATAATAATAATAATAATAATAATAATAATAATAATAATAATAATAATAAAGATAATAGTAATAATAATAATAATAATAATAATAAAGATAATAGTAATAATAATAATAATAATAATAATAATAATAATAATAATAATAATGATAATAAGCTTAAGAAGAAGGAGAAGAAGAAGAACGAGTCATACATATTCCAATGCGCACTGATCGTGAGCTGCTCAATATGCAGCTTTCTCCTTAATCTCGCTGCTTGCTCAAAAAAGCACGCAAGTTTAATATCAAAAATCTTAATTTTTTTACGTAAAATTTTCACTTAAAATCAGCTGGCATTCCCACAAAAGGCAATATCAACCCGCAATTTCTGCCTCTCTCATCTCCCGATCGCCCTGCATCTGCTGAGCTATATAGCTCTCTCAAGCACATCCGTACGGCTGCATTAGAACCGGATTTCGGCCGGTCAAAAATCGAAAAAATCT
>WBZZ01006669.1:17500-28800 GCA_019918135.1 Paulinella micropora | reverse complement strand
CTGTTCTCACACAGAGACCAAGAAGAAGGAGGTGGACAGAAGAGTGAAGGAACACACACAAAACACAAACAAGCATAGGGACAGGAGCACAACACTTTACCCTTCTAGTTTGTGCATTTATCTGCATTATCTCACACATACGTCAGAGTATTTTTGCAACTCTCTGATCGTTTTCTAAAGGTAGGTCTGAGAACCTATCCGACCGACTGTCGACTTCTCAAGGAGAGCTTTTCTAGTTTCTCTATTACTATCTGTGTGTAGGTCCAAGTGCCTCATACTAGATACAATATAGAAAAGAAGGAGGAGAAAGTAATCTGAGTAAGGAGAACAAGAAATCGAAGAAAGTCTCAAAGACTATTTTTCTCAAACAAAAACAAACATACAAACAGTGTTTCATAGAGGACAGGGAATCTTATCCTACCCTCTCTATTAGTTTCTCTCTTCACTAGTCAATCGACTGAAGGAGGAACAGAACACAAACGAACAAAAACCAAACATAGGAGCTGACACTGTCCTCCTGTTGATCACTACTACGACATCATGTCGACAGAGACGCCGAAGTGAGTGAATTCTCGGAGGCAGATCAAAGAAGAGAAGAAGAAGAAGCAGGAGGAGGAGGAGGAAGAGGATTGAATGAAGGAGGAGGAGGAGGATTGAATGAAGGAGGAGGAGGAGATGAAGGAGTAGGAGGAGGAGTAGAAGAGGGCTGGGATGATGAAGGAAGATATGGAGGAGACGAAGATGAAGGAGGATTTGAACAAGAAGAGACGGGAGGAGGAGGAGCATATGGTAATCCCTTACCACCTGCCTACACGGGAGGAGGAGGACGAAAAATGATCGACTTGATTCATAGTGATGGAGAGGAGATCACAGTGGAGGAACAACAGTGGGTGCAAGACCACTATGACCTCACTAAAGAAGAGTTTGATAACAAGATGGGGGAGAGAAGGATACCTATGTGTGGATCCCTCAGGATCAAAGAAGAGAGAAAAGTCGTGCTAAAAAGGATGTCTATATCCTATTATCAAACACAGCACAGCTCCTCGGCAAACTGGTCTCTGATCCAGAAGAGAGAAAGAAGATACAGCATATCAAGTTTGGGGACACACACACCCACCTTGAATTACTCGATGCTATCTTTGGGGTGTACACTCAAACCCTGATTTGGGAACGTACATACGGCCCACGATGTGAGGGTTACCTCCAGTACACAAACCCAAGAGCAACGGCCAGATTCCTCGCGACTGGTCAGGAGGCAGTCGATGTAACAAAAATGAAGACCAATCTGGGTTCGAAAAACTCGAGTGGCATATTTCATTTTTTTACAATGGAAATAAAGGCCTTGGAGGAGGGGAAGGCAGAGATGGAAAAAAGCATTAAGGCAGCAGGAGAAACTCATCCTGTGATTGATGAGTTAGAGAAGACCGACAGAGTTCTGACCAAGATCAGACTGTTGATGGGTGCGTTACTGCACAAGGAGGCATGGAAGAGATGGATTCCTACCAAGGATCACTCTGTCCTTAAATCACTTAGTAACGCACCACCGGTCGCCAACAAAGCAGGTGTTGACCAATATGTGGAGAAATATAATTTTCTCAGATCTGCTTCTGAATTGGTGGCCTTTATCACTCATGCTCAAAAGCTGGTGATATCTGAGAAGAAGAAGGCGAAAGAGAATGAGGAGTTCGAGAAGACGATGAGACTGGAAAGAATGAAAGCAAAAGTGAGTGGTGCAAAGACACACCCTCGACATATTTGACCCCACCAGCTCCTGCCCCACCAGCCCCTGCACCCTCGGGCTCAACTACGGTGGTGGTCACAAACACGGAGAAGAAGGACAGACAAAACATCATAAATGCCTTCAAGGGGAAGAAAGGAGGAGTGGCAAGTCTCATGCTATATGCCAAGACGAGCTCAGACAAAGACTCTGATGCTTCGCTTTTGAGCAAGCTCAAAGAGATCAATGCCTGCATGAAGGCTTTTCCTTGCGACGAAACGCAGGAATACGAGGCCCTTGTTACTGTTTTTGACCAATCTCTAGTCTCGGAGGGATTTGATCTGACACAGTACAAGTTTTTGAGAAAGAAGGAGGAGATTAAGAGAAACAATGCAACAGGCCTAGACGCTCAGTGTGAACTGGCGGTGGCCACACTCATTTCATATTTTCAATCTCATGGATACCAGCATCTCTGCACTGGTACTCTCATAGGATTTGAAATCTTTGAGACAGTGGCGATGAGTTTGAGGAGTGCTGTTGGCTTGGCGGCGACCCTTACGGAGGTAGTTTCCTCCTATGGGCTATTCTATGGCCGCAAGTCGATCATCCTCTATTTCTTTTCGGCGTTACACACAGTTAACCCGAGTAAGCTTACTCAGCTCATACAACAATGCTCGACGTTTAGCTCAGTGAAGTCCAAGAACTTCCTCGAGACACACGTGTTCGAAACATACGGTTCAAAGCGTTGCTCCGTCAGCACTGTTTCAAGAAGTGATGAGTGCATGCTCAAACATGGACTCGCTCACGGAGGCACATACGGCACAGGCAGGCGGTGTACCTGTTGGCGCACAAGCCACGTACACAAACAGAGTTGCCGGTTGGAAGAGACAGAGAGAGCCAGACCTGAAGACCGCATGTTGGAGGTGGTTCGCGGGCTTGCAGTGTAAGGCACAGATGGAGAACAGAGACTGCTCTTTCAATCATGATAGGCAGAACCCAACAGCAAGGGCAAATTTTCTGAGCAGGACGGAAGGCAAGGAACCGGGCCTTTTCAAATGCTTCAGATTGCCGCTGTGAACGAAGGTTGGTATGCCAATATGTGTGATGATGAGGAGTTACGAGAGGCAATCATTACCTACATGAAGAGGATGAAGGAGAAGAAGGAGGAAAGGGAGAGACAAAAGAACTTAAAGGCCTCTCAAAGAGGACGAGAAGGAGGAGCAGGAGCAGGAGGACGAGGAGGAGGAGGAGGAGGACGAGGACGAGGAACATGGAGAGGAGCCTCGAGGTGGCAGGGAACCCCTCAGAGAGGAAGAGGAGGAGGTCGGGGATATACCCCTTATGGAGGGAGAGCTGTTCGAGCTCCAGCCCCCCCACCCAGAGGAGGAGGAGGCTCATGGGCAAGCTCCAACCCGAATTTTGGTCGAGCTCAGGCCTACAACACTGCCTCGGAGACCGATACGTCATCCTACCCGGACACTACTCAAGGTAATCGTTTCGAGGTGGTGGAATGACTGGAGGGGGAAGAAGAGAGGAAGGAGAAGACTGTGAAGTTTAACCCTAAAGTCACAGTGCTTTCTAATGCTGTTGTGCAGACTGGGCCAACGCTTCCTCTATGTGAAAACAAAGATGTGGGTACACAGAGACTGCAGCCCCAAGGTAGTCTCATACCCGTTCATACAGCACGGTTACCAATGATAACTGATGCAAATAGGAAGGCGAGACTTGCGATGGAGGCGAGGAGGCCAATGGCAGACGTATCGCCTCGGCCAAGCAAACAACCACGAACAGACTCAATGTCACGGTCGCGGCGGGTGGCGAGCAAAAAGACAATGTGTGTACTCAAGTACCACAAGACAATGTCGCTCAAATAGTAAACGCACCAGTACCGCAGAATAATAAAAATGTTAATGAGGTGAAGCAGGAGGAGAAGAAGGAGGAGTTGAAAAAGTTAGAGACAAGACTCCAAAATTTGGAACGTAAAGTTCTTGTTCTCGCAGCCAATATACACAGGCCCGATGCTCTGTGTTATACGGTACTTTATTGTGAAACATTGAAGACAATACTAAAAGTTGGTAATGATACGATGGCGAATATTAATATTGTCGGCCGGAAGTTTTTGATCGATACCGGGACTGGGTGGACGGAAATATGAAAAATTCAATGGGCACTCTCAAAGGAGTGAGCAGCCGGACGGATATCACGGGAATCATCACACTGACCTTTAAATTGAAATCCGCACGAGTATACCGTATGGACCTCTATGTCGTCCCCGGTTACCACGGGTCAATATTACTATCGTATGACCAATTGGCTACGATGGGGGCTGTGATTGATTGCGCCGCACGGCGAGTGATATATGGAGTAAAAAGAGGAGAAGAGAACGATATTGATCCCTTCAACGCTACTGACTCTTATGAGGCTTATGAGCTGAGTCTAGCGACGGATCACAAAAAGATGCCATCGCACATGAGGCACTTGAGGTGTACGTTCACCCCCATGTCGTAAGACCGGATGAACTGTCCTGGACCGACAATTGGGAATCCCAAGTGTGCACTGTCACAGTTCCGACATGCCATTGGGACAAAAAGTCTATTGATGACTTAATCGAGAAGCGAAAGGAGGAGATTATATGTGTCGCACAAAGAAGCCCGTCGTTGGTGAGATTCGCGGAAGGAGTAGGAACAGATGTCCATATTACTAACGGATACTGTTTCCATGCGAAAGTAGGAGAAGAAAAATGGGAGGCGTTTGTACCAAGGAGAACGGGGCGAATCCCGGATACTCCACCAGAAACTATTAAAAGTTTTATTACTGATTTCTGGGGTGACGAGCCCACGTGGCCGCGTTCACTGTCTGAAGTGAAGAAATGCTTACGGACTTTATTCGAAAATAATAAGCCGTATACTATTATCCTGCCATATAATGTGAAGGCGATATGGGCGCAGGAAATAAGGGACCGGCTTATTGATCATCCTATACCGGTACCCTCTCGCAAGCAACAGCTAGTGGTGGCTTGTCGTATGGGAACTCGTGAGCAGAGCAGTGCATACAAGCGGAAGCTCAGAGACCTCGACAAGTTGAAATTGATACCGCAAGCATTCACATGCTTTGATGGTTTTTACACCCGTAAAGCTCCTTTGCAATACGCGAGACTCATTAACATGCTGGTGGAGCTCGGTAAAGATGATGAGCCGGACACGGTCACGTATGAAAAAACGGGCCTAGATGATGTCTCGGAAGAGGACTTAGGCTTGGAGGAGGACAGAGAACCCCTCAAGCAACATAAGCAGATGTCTGATGAAGATTTTCAAGAGGCGGCGCGGAAAATATTGGAAGAAGGAGTAGGCACGGAGAAGGAGAAGGAGCTTTTAAAAGCCAAATTAGAGGCGAACAAGGAAATTTTTGACCCTCCACATGCAGGTGGTGTCAAGCCTGAAGATTTCACTGCGGTTATTTACAAAATACCGGGTGCGGAGCCGTCACCGGCACCACGAAGGGCGAATTTGAGTATACATGAGGCGAAGATAGCGGAGGAGCTAGCAAGACAGCTGCTCAATGAGGACTTTATTGAGAGATCAACATCCTCAATAGTCTCACAACCGAGAATAGTGCCGAAGCCAGGAGGAGAATGGCGCCTGACAGTTAACTATGCTCGTGTTAACAAGGTGATGGAGGAAGAGAGAAATCCTCTCCCGACATTAGAAGAAGGAAGGAGAGTACTGCGGAATGCAAAATTCTATTCGGTCATTGACCTTAAGAATGGCTTCTGGCAGATACCAATGGAGGAAAAGTCCAGATGGCTGACGGCGTTTGTGGTGGGTATGGAAATATATCAATGGAAAGTGCTTCCGATGGGCCTCAAGCAAGCCCCAGGACTTTTCCAGAAGGCGATGCAGAAGATGTTGAGCAGTCAGTACGATGATTTGTCTGACGGTGGCTTTATGAGAAGGCGGGGACAGAAGGCGGGAGAATATGCATTTTGCTATATCGATGACATTATCGTATACTCTAACACAATGGAGGAGCATATCGATCATTTGTCCGATATATTCAGGCGCATCGGAGCTTTTGGCCTGAAGTGCAATCTAAAGAAGTGTCAACTTGCCAAGACGAGTGTGACATACTTAGGGTACGAGATCTCCCATAATCGAGTCTCGATATCCAAAGAGAAGAGGGAGGAGATTATGAATTGACCGATACCGAAGAACCGCACTGAATTGCACTCATTCCTTGCGATGGCGCAATACTATAGCCAGTTTATACCCGATTGGGGTGCAACACGGGCTAAGTTGGAGAAAATGATAGATTTTGGAGACTTTGAGAAGTGGGGCTAAGAGGCTTTGCAAGCGTTTCATGCGCTCAAAGATCTCATTTACAAAGACCCGAAAGACGGAGGACTGGTGTTAAGATGCCCGACTTTACGAAACAATTCGTAGTCGATACAGACGCATCTAAGTTTGCGATTGGGGCTGTATTACAACAAGAGGATGAGGAGAAGAAATTACGCCCAATCATGTTTATTAGTAGGAAGTTGTGTGCGGCGGAGAGAAACTATTGCACAAGGCAAAGAGAGGCGTTGGCGGTAGTATGGGCCCTCAAGAGGCTCAGAGAGTATTTGTGGGGAGAACCTCAATTTACTGTCAGAACTGATCATCATAACCTGTTATGGTTGATGAATCATGAACAGACGGGACGGCTGGCGCGGTGGCAAGCGTTCTTGTCTTGTTTCGATTTTACAATGGTCCATCTACCGGGAAAGCGAAATGTGGTCGCTGATAGCCTCTCTAGGCTAGAGTTTAACTCAGAAGTATCGGCGTTGGTGTCCACGGTGGAGATGGAAGACTTGTCCACTGACAAGGTGTATGAGGTCAGCCACATTGAGGCGATGGAGATGGCGAGTGGAGTCCGATATGACCGCACAGGTCTACGGTACAGTCCACAAGGCCCGGATCACGGGATATGTTGTGAGCTACATACCCAGGAGGACGCTGAGTGGTCCTATGAGGTATATGAGAATGCGAAGGCGAACATAAGAGAGGAAGAGGAGACGCAGGAAGTTTATGCGGAGCCTCCTCAAGAGCGGAGAAGTGACCTAGACGATGACCCGGAAAGAATCGGGGTACGGCTAGAAGATGGTACTATCCATATAGCCTCGCCTACCGCATGGAGGCAACAACAGGCTCAAGATCCGGAGTTTAAAGAACTGATACAGTTATATCAGAACCCGGATGAGCTACGGATGACGAAAGCGATCAAAGATCAGATGAAGGAGATGGGATGGAGAGATTGTCTACTGTGGTACAAGGGCCTTCACGGTCGCTATGCGTCACAGCCGGACAAATGGACCCTTTGGGTACCGGAGAGTCTGAGACGATTTATATTTGTCGCAGCCCACAATTGCCCACTTTTGGCGCATCCGGGTCGACAACGAACTCACATGTTCGTAGCGAGGCGATTCTGGTGGAAGAAGATGAAGGAGGAGATAGATCAGGCGGTGGATGCATGCATCCCGTGCAAGATAAACAAAACACCACTGAAGGCAAATTTCGGCCTGATTGGCGAATTTCCTCTTCATGCGGGGATGTTTGAGTTTATACACATTGATCATGTGGGACCTTTCCCAGAATCGAAGGATGGTTACAAATACCTCCTTACGGCTATTGACAGAGCCACCAACTATGTGTGGATCATCCCTGTCAAATACGTTACCGGCAAGACGACGGCCGAGGCGCTGATCGATAGGATCATCTCACAGATCGGAGTACCAAGAAAGATATGTTCTGATCGAGGCTCGGACTTTAATAACGAGGTCATCGACAAACTATCTAAGTATTACGGGATGAAATGGCAATATGTTACTGCCTATAACCCGCGAGCAAATGGGAAAATCGAGCGGGTACACAGACCCCTCAAAGCCTCGCTAAAGATGTATTGCACGAAGAAGGAGAATCAAAGAGCATGGGTCGAGGCAGCACCATCATTTGCGTTTGCAATGAACTGTCTACCCTCTACGGCGTTAGGAGGCTCGAAGAGCTCAATCTCGCCATATCAGTTAGTATATGGGCGTGAGCCTGATATCCCGACTTCGCTCCTTCACCCAAAAGACACTTGGGCGGATGCGGATGAGTTGTTTGGGATGAGACTTAGAGTGAAGATGGAGGCGGAACAAATAGTCAGGGCGCATAGAGAGGCGGAGCGCCGAAAGACTGATGCTGAAGGGGTGCGACAAGCGCACTTGGATCAGATCAAGTTCCAGGTCGGGGATATTGTACTATTGTACCATCCTCAAGTCCCGAAGGGAGTCAGCTCTAAGCTGTTCACTCACTGGAAAGGACCTTATCAGATTATGGAACAGACGGGACCTCTGAATTACAAGATCAGGGGTAGAGGGAAGGTGCAAATTGTGAATGTAAGAAGGCTGATTAAGTATGATCCATTCTTATTGGAAGATGAATCCGTTGAGGAGGCGCTAAAACGGATGAAGGATGATTTCAAAGAGGTGCCGCCCATCCACAAGGAGGCTGGCATAGACCAAGACGATGCTTATCGGGCACCGATAGCTGAGAAGGAGGAGAGTGAGGTGGACAGCAAGGAGAAGACTGACCGCATAAGCGCGGTGGGGACTCAGTCTAAGTCTCCGCGAGAGCATAGCGGAAAGAAGGAGAAGATCACAGAGGCGCAGCTAAGGAGAGCGCGGAATGATCTTATCAACGACCAACCGAGGAAGGCGATGAGGTCGATGGGATCAAAGGACGTCCACCAGGAGGAGGAGGGAACGGACACTGACCCAAACGCGGGCAACGTTGAGATTGTCCATGAGCGATGGAAGGAAGGCGATGCGATAGCAACCATCGCATGGGTGAAAAATGTTTTCTATATGATGAGACCAGCGGAACAACATGTCGCTGATGACTCTCAGACTTATACTTGATGCGGGTCGTGGCGGTCCCACGACAGATGCGTGTCACACGGACACTCAACATATCATCAGCCGCAAAGATAGTACAACCGATACTCCAGTTCTGGAGAAGTATGGACCCGGTTGAGGATCCAAAGGCAAGACATTATCTGCCAGTATATAAAGACGCAAAAAGTCTCGAGACATGGGATGATACAATTACTCCCAGAGACAAGGATTACACTGCGTGGACCATTCAGACACTGCCAAGAGGAGTGCTTGATGTCCCTTTTGAATTATCGTTGGGCGGAATCCCTAATAAGATCTGGGACATTCTCGAACAGTCAAAGTTCGATCTGACTTTTGTTGGTGGTCCTCCACCAGGCAAAGAAATCCGCGCCAGACGACGAAGGCAGTGACAAAGAAACTATTTTTCTTTATGCGTCTCAAATAAACTGATTGATTGCCCACGGCGTATCATGATTTGATCATGCATCATCAGTTATCAATATGAATATTAAAAAGACTCAGTGATATAACTTGGCATTCGATCGCAACATACGAGTGCGAAAGGTCGATCGACGATGATACTACACCGTATACGGGGATCGCTAGTGTATTGAGCGATGGTGTTCCCGGGTATGACCCTTTCCAAGTCCTGGGATGATGTTCTCGAAAATGAAATGTTCTCTGAAACTTTCATTAAATTATTTTTTACGATAGATTATATACTGTCGTACCTGAGCACGGTCAATCTCTACTTGTGTCGGTATATCGCAGGGTCGGGTACATACACCTCGACTTCGGATATAGCTATTAGGACTGGCCCCCTAATACTATATCATAGGATATCCGCCTTATACAAGGGTATGTCATTAAAAAAAGACAATGTACTTACGATCTCCCTGTGAATAATAATAATAGTAATGATAATGATAAGAAGAAGAAGGAGATCAAAGGGGGAATCGTACTACAGCACCACGTTGCTTGTATTTTTTATTAATAGTACGTTTGTTCTTGACATATTGCCGAAAAAAAAAATTGAGGGGAAGGAGTTCAAAATTTACAAGAAAGGCTAGAGAATCCGCTTTGACGTGCCGTATGAGGATATATTTATCGTCTTTTAGCGTCTATCCGTGGGTCGATGCGCTGTGTGGCATGACTCCATAGCGCATACTATTTGCAGAAAGAAATCAGAAGGTGTATTACGAAAATGCTATTTCCGTCATAAAATCGGGAGGGGGTACTGTAGGCATCACCCCCCGGATAGCCGGTAAAAAGTACCTTTTCCTGGTGACAGGTGCACCAGCTTGTTTTTCAGTATTATTTGTCCGGATTGGACCTGATGCCATTTTATTCCTGGTCTGTTGCTGTTTTCCTTTTTGGCTTCACTGAGCTAATATAACGAGACATCATTCTCATCTTTTGAGGACTGTGTTTGGTTGTATTACCGACTTTTTACGAGCTATCGTTGGGGGCATTACAATGACGGTCGGTGACTAGACCCTTCTCGGATAAAATTGCCCACCCCGTGTTATCTTAAATTCACTCCTCGTCCGAGTCCCCCCCACCTGGTGTGAGTCTATGTTAACCCAGGCCCCCCCGGATATTATAGTGATTGATAATTTAAATTCTATTTATATTTGATTAAAGCCAGTTGATTCCGCCTTATTGTATTCAAGTTCCATTTGGCACCGGGGCCCTCGGCAACGAAAAGATTTTTCATAAGCCTTCTTACGTATTAATATTAATAAAATTTCCCATCAGTGAAAAATGAAATTTCATTGTTGCCCCACAACATCCCTTGAATACATAAGATTTTAGATAAGTTCCCTTGTGTAAAATCTCGAATCAATGAAAAACGAAATTTCAAGTTGCCCCACGGCACTGATCCCTTGAACCAATAAGATTTTAGATAAGTTCCCTTGAGTAAAATCTCGAATTCATGAAAACTTGATTACCATGAAACTCGCGGGAATTTGAAAAACAATCCACATCCACCGTCCTCCGCTTATGCCGGCCCACCCGGTATATAATGGCAATACTTACCGTTCTGTCTGTTATCCTTGGTCTGGAGATTACGGAGTCACTACTTTAGGTATTCCTCAGTCTTCATATTTTATCGTTAGTACAGTTATCTGTTATTAAATATCGTACTATCGTAACAATCTGGAGTCGCTAATAAAATCAACTGCCCGGGTATGGAAATTTTCCTCGGTTTCTCGGAAATTTTCTGACAAAAAAGAGTTGTCGAGAAAAATGGCGGGGGTGGGAATTTTTACTGATGCGCTTCCAGGGGTTATATGCTTTTGCTTGAGATGTTGTGGGTCTAGGGGCATGCAAACAGGTTAGGGGGAATGGTTTTCTTGAGCAGGGGGACTACTCATGAGCTGTTTTGAAGTTGGGCATGGGTTGCTGTGAAACAGAGGTTTTGGGGTTTGACAGCTCAAGGTAGGGGAATTCGGGTTTTCATGGGGTATGGGTGTCTGGCTTGGGTTTCTAGATATGCGGGTATGTACAGGGGGCTATGAGGCATAGTTTTATGGGGGGGAACATGCTGTTTTCGGTTTGCTTGGTGATGGGCACGGGTTGCTGTGGCACACAGCTTCGGGTCAGGGACACTCTCCCTCACACAACATGGGAAAATTTATGGAAAACTGTTCAGACATATAAAATTCGCGT
>WBZZ01006669.1:0-5000 GCA_019918135.1 Paulinella micropora | reverse complement strand
GCCCTGTAGTAGTAGCAGCGCCTGTAGGATTAGCACACCACACACACCACAGTCACCACAGCACCACCCCTGCTCTGCCTTCGCATAATATAGCACCTGTGGAGTGCATGGATTTACACTTAACAAACGCACGTGTATAAAGACATATATTACACCTGCAAGCATGTAACGTAAGCGATGTATACATATATATTAGAGAAAGATTCATTAAATGATTGCATACTCATAATACAAATTTAATTGTACATATAAATGTGCGTGCGTGCGTGCGCAGAGAGGAAGGGACCGGTTTCGTCGTCGCAAGGGGTACCGGGGCCCAGGAACCAGTCGGGAGGGCAATCCGCATACTCTGCATCCCCACCAGCCCATACCGCCCCCCAAATAGGCTTCCAAACAGCCCCTCAACACCCCCCCCTCCCCCAAAAAAAAAAAAAAAAAACCAGCACCGACGCACCCACCGGCCACTCAGAGCCGCACAACACGCCAGGAACCACACCGCGCACCCGGCAGCACGACCTATCTATCTATCTATTTATCTATTTATCTATCTATCTATCTATCTATCTATCTATCTATCTATCTATCTATCTATCTATCTATCTATCTATCTATCTATCTATCTATCTATCTATCGAAAGGACCGCCGTTGCAGGTCTCCTCCACGTCGCACTCGCCCAGGGACTCACGACACACCTTAGGCTCCTTCACCAGCTTGCACATGTCGGTGCAACACGGCGACACCTTATCACACTCTAGCACACAGAACACGCACAGCAGACGTACAGGCGCACTTTGACCGCATGCACGCACGCATATATGCAACAAATGTATGACTTTATATCGTACCTATGAAAAAGTCTATTGTGAAAATTGCATGGTAAATTAAGCTGCGCATAGGCTAAGCAATGCAGCATGCACACATTTCCTCGCAGCCTACCGATGCGTATACACCGTGCAAACAGACACGCAGCTAGAGAGCGGATGTGAGGGGTGTGTGTGTGGGGGGGGGGGGGGGGGGGGAGGTGGCAACCGGCGTGTGGCAGGAGCGTGCACGTCGCCCCATCACAGCAAGAGCTGCACGCAGACCGACCAACAGCGATGCGGCAGCGTATGTGATGTACGGTTGCAAATGCAGCTACAAATGCAGCTGCGCATTGGGCGAGGCAGATCAAGGCAGCGGGGCCAGGACAAGAAGAAGGGTGGACCCTACGCCGCACGAATTGCTGATGGAGTCCAGACCACTGCCCCACATGCAACAAGATACATACTTCATAAAAAAAATCGACAAACATAAAATGAATATATATATATATATACTCATATGTACAAGCATACATATGTGTATGTACATGCCTACGAGTCTACCGTTTAATGCATATGTCCGTATATTATATATATATATATATTTCTAATATATATATATATATTTGTATATGTATGTATTTATATATTTGAACACAGGTAGATTTATCATACGAAAAATATGTAGTTGCTGAAGGAATCAGAGAGATGTTGAGAAAACAGAAACCTTTCGCGTAGAGACACAGAAAAAACTATGAAGTGTGACAGAAAGAGATCGAGTAAATCGCGTGTGTGTGTGTGTGAGAGAGAGAGAGAGAGAAAGGGAGATAGGGGGGGGTGGGGGTGGGGGCGGAGGAGGAGGAGAAAGAAAAGATATCGAATGGTGCAAGACACAAGAGTCAGGAGAGATGCAGCGAGCAAGCGTACCAGTCGCATTGTTCCCCTTGATCGACAATCCCTGCTCACATGCGCACATGTACGCAGTGACACACTCATGCAAGATAAAGTAGTGAGCCAGCATTAGGAGGATTGAGGGAAGTCGGCAAGAAAGCCCAAAAAAAGGGCGGGTAGGTGAGAGTGCGAGCCTGGGGGAGGGAACGAAGGGAAGGAGGGGGATGATAAGATAATTAACATCACGGGAAAGTGGGATGATCAGTATAAAATTGCGGAGAGAAAAGAAGAAAGACGAACACGTACGCTTGCTGGGAGGGGAAGACACTGGCATAGAGGAGAGAAGGGACAGACGGGAGGAACAAGTGAGGAGCTCGAGAAGGGGAAGCGAGACCGTTGCCGCAGACAGGTTCTCCCCAGCGAGTTTTGGGCTCGTTGGCTGCAAAGCCACACACACACACACACACACACAGACAGACAGACACTGGACCTTGTTCCAGTATGAACGTTGGACTTTTCAAGTGCTGCATCTTTTTATGAAACAAAAACTCTGCTGTTAAGTTTGGTAATTTGACTTTAAGTGGACTGATCCTACAGATATCCTGGACTGGCCGGCCCTTTGGCTCTTAAGCTAAGGAAAGGATTTCAGCGAAATAATTAGGCTTTCGTATGCAAAGGGCTTGACCTATTTTATGCATGAATGTATATGTATGTATTTTATGTATGTATGTTATGTATGTATGTTATGTATGTATGTTATGTATGTATACACACACACATACACATACATACATACATACATACATGCATACATACATACATACATACATACATATATATACAATACATACATACATACATACATACATACATACACACGTACGTAACGTACGTACGTACGTACGTACATACATACATACATACATGCGTACATACGTACATACATACATACATACATACATACATACATACATACATACATACATGCATGCATGCATGCTTGCCATGCATCCATGCCATGCATGCATGCATCCAATGCATGCATGCATTGATGCATGCATGCATTGCATTGCATTGCATGGCATTCCATTGCATGGCATTGCATTGTAGTGCATTGCCTTGTAGTGCGTTCATTGCATTCCATTGCATGCATGCTTTTGTTTTTGCATTGCATTGCATTGCATTGCATTGGATTGGATTGCATGCATGCATACATACATACATACATACATACATACAGACATACATACATACATACGTACATACATACATACATGCATACATACATGACATACATGACATACATACATACACATACATGCATACATACATACATACATACATACATACATACATACATACATACATATTACATACATATATACATACATTACATTACATTACATTACATTACATTACATGACATGGCATGACATGACATGGCATGACATTACATGGCATACATACATACATACATACATACATACATACATGAATTACTTTACTTTACATTACATTACTTTACATTACATTACTTTACATTGCATTGCATTACATTACATACATACATACATACATTACATTACATTACATTACATTACATTACATTACATTACATTAAATACATACATACATACATACATACATACATACATGCATACATGCATTACATTACATTACCTTACCTTACCTTACCTTACATTACATTACATTACATTACATTACATAATTACATAATTACACAATTACACAATTACATAATTACATAATACATTACATAATTACATAAATACATACATACATAAATACATACATACATACATGCATACATGCATGCATGCATACATGCATGCATGCATACATTCATCATTACATGTACATTTACATGTACATTTACATGTACATTTACATGTACACGTACATGTACATGTACATATACATGTACATGTACATGGTACATGGTACATGGTACATGGTACATGGTACATGGTACATGTTACATGTACATGTACATGTACATGTACATGTACATTTGCATTTGCATTTGCATTTACATTGACATTGACATTTACATTGACATGGACATTGACATTGACATGACATGACATGACATGACATGACATGACATGCATACATGCATACATGCATACATGCATACATACATACATACATACATACATACATACAGACGTGCTATTCAGTCCAAACACATACAGATGAAATCTTGCTAATACGCACACACATGCGGGTATGTGTGTAGTGCTGGCGGTGTTTGGGGGAGGGGAAGCGTACAGAGGCAGTCGGGAATGATGTTCACCGTCTGTTGGTAATAATTGATACTGCAGGTGGAAAAAGTGTCCTGCAGGGCACATAGCAACACGCGCCAAGTTCCTCTCAACCATGAAGAAAGAGAGAGGAGATATATGGGTTTGCAAAAGTGTTATGTATACATATGCATATATGTTTACGCGTGTATACGCACCAATATGTATTTCAAGACAACAACAGAGAGAGAGAGAGAGAGAGAGAGAGAGAGAGAGAGAGAGAGAGAGAGAGAGAGAGAGAAAAGACACGGACAGGCAGACAGACAGACAGACAAACAAAACGTGTGAAGAGAGGAAGAAAGAAAGAAAGAAAGAAAGAAAGAGAGAGAGAGAGAGAGAGAGAGAGAGAGAGGGAAGGAGAGAAAGAAAAGTGAGATTGAGAGATGTTAAGAAAACCCACAACGAGAATGAACGAGGGACAAACGCAACAGCAGCGACAGAGGAAGAAATTAGAAAGAAGGACAAGAAGAGGAAAGACAAGAGAGGAAGAACCAGAAAAGGAAAGACAAGAAAAGGAAAGACAAGAAAGCAAGTAAGCAACCAAGAAGAAAGACAGGAAGAAATTTGGGTGGAAAGAAACGACAAACGAACAAGACCAAGGACGATAAAGGGAATATTTGCGCAAAACACACACTTCAGCAGAAAGAAACAGAAGTCGGGGGCAGGGCGCGTTACAGGGATGCTTGCCAGGACGGCGTTCATTATAAAGCTAACATGACACGCACAAACACACACACACACACGTACACACACACACACTGCCACCTTACATCCCAGCAATGAGCCTGAGCCTGCCTGTGCACGATCGTGCCGCGCGCGCGCTTTCCCCGCATGTGCATGTACTTCGAGCTGCGTGCATCAGGTTGCAATGGAGACTGCGATGTGAGCGTCAGGTTTTGTATGTGAGCACGTGCGATGCGTGTGTGTGTGCGTGTGTGAGGTGTGCACTTACATGTATTTACGTATGCGTGTATATGTATGCGT
>WBZZ01006668.1:82500-89580 GCA_019918135.1 Paulinella micropora | reverse complement strand
TAATAATAATTAATAATAATAATAATAATAATAATAATAATAATAATAATAATAATAATAGTGCTTCTCTGTCAATGGCTGATGCATTTCTGCACATGCGCCTCCATCGTCTCACCCGTGAGGGGAGTACGAAGAATTGACGATAGGCTCTAATGACACCCCCGCAAGGGCAGTTCCAACACTTCCAGACGGGCCGGTATGTTCAATGAAAATACTGGTCCAGAAATAGACCGGTATGTTCAATGAAAATACTGGTGGCACCGACGGGAATCGAACTGGCGACAGGGCCCAGATGGTAGAACTTGAACACTGGGCTATCACGGTGCCCATAATAATAATAATAATAATAACAGTAATAATAATAATAATAATAGTGCTTCTCTGTCAATGGCTGATGCATTTCTGCACATGCGCCTCCATCGTCTCACCCGTGAGGGGAGTACGAAGAATTGACGATAAGCTCTAATGACACCCCCGCAAGGGCAGTTCCAACACTTCCAGACGGACCGGTATGTTCAATGAAAATACTGGTCCAGACGGAGCGGTATGTTCAATGAAAATACTGGTGGCACCGACGGGAATCGAACTGGCGACAGGGCCCAGATGGTAGAACTTGACCACTGGGCTATCACGGTGTCCAAATAATAATAATAATAATAATAATAATAATAGTGCTTCTCTGTCAATGGCTGATGCATTTCTGCACATGCGCCTCCATCGTCTCACCCGTGAGGGGAGTACGAAGATTTGACGATAAGCTCTAATGACACCCCCGCAAGGGCAGTTCCAACACTTCCAGACGGGCCGGTATGTTCAATGAGAATACCGGTCCAGACGGATCGGTATGTTCAATGAAAATACTGGTGGCACCGACGGGAATCGAACTGGCGACAGGGCCCAGATGGTAGAACTTGACCACTGGGCTATCACGGTGTCCATAATAATAATAATAATAATAATAATAATAATAATAATAATAATAATAATAATAATAATAATAATAATAATAATAATAATAGGCTATAGCATCAGATCCAGATCCTGGACATGTGCCTCCATTGGGTCACCGGGGTCAGCCGATCCCAACGCATTGTCAGAACACCAAACAGACATAGCAGCAACAGCAACAGCAGGGGCAGATGGGGGCTGTGAAGTGCATGAAGAGCTAGATGCGAGGGTGTTAGCTGAAGAGAAGAACTCGGAGACACTACGCTGCGCTCCCGAACCCCTCTCTCTAGCCAGGACGTCCACACTGCGCGGACGGCTGTGCCGCGCAACATCAACGTCACTTGGGGAGAGGGTGGGACAGAAGCTGATGGAACCTCAGTGAGGTCAATCACCTCCTCGCCCCAATCCTCCACCCCAAGCTCCTCCCTTTTACCCTCCCTAGCAGACCAACACTCAGACACATATGATCCAAACAACACATCCAACTTTGGAGGGGGACGCAACGCTGTAACCCCTAACAACGCAGCAAGCCTAAAGTTACTGCGGAAGCGCGACTTCCCCTGAAAAAACTTACAAAACAATCGTGATTGATCCACAGGCGACATATCATCCCAAACCTGCCGCACAGAGCCCTCCCGCTCCCGCCCAAGCAACACATCCTCCACCACAACCTCACCGCCTAAGACCTCACCACCCTCCTCACTCCCCCCATCCCCCTCAGCACCCCCCACAGCCATGCCACCGAGCCTCTGCATACTCAGCAACAGCTGCTTACGTCTCGCCTCATGCATGGGGCAATCCCATAAGTAATGCGCAAGGGACTCATTGACATCATCATGACAACAGAAGCAGCGAGGGGACATGCCACTGACCAACTTGCTGCGGTACAACCGAAGGCGGTTGTTGCAGCTGAGCAACCTTCTCCGAAGCAGATTATAATGCGCATCATCAAGGGCTACCCATCTTGGGAACTCCTTAGTTCCAAAGACTTGTCTTAGGATGACTCGCAGGCCATCAGTAAGATCGCTGCCTGCCTCTTGCTTGTCCCACATCAGTTGCTGCACCATCTTGACGTCCTGCTGAAGGGCCCACTTGTCCACAGTCGAACTCCAACCCTCGAGGTCCTTCTCTGAGCCATTTTGGAGCTCCTGAAGCCCTTGTTGTAGATCCATTGAGTCCCTGATAGCGGCTTCGGCCTCCGCAGTCCAGTCGGATTTAACTTGAGATGCCATGACAGGAAATCGCTTCTCCGGTAGAACATGCAGCCGTCCATAGAACTTCAGTTGCGCCGCCAGTCGCAAACTCTCCGCACTCAAAGAGCGCGCCAGGAAGAGTGTAATCCACTTGCTTGTCTTAGGGCTGATGCCGAGAATCATCCTCATGGGGCGCAGCATTGCTGCCTCCAGCTTGGTGAGCTGCGATACGGGGGCACGCCAGACATCGAAGGCGTACTTCAGCTTGGCTCCCACAAGTTGATTCCAGCACATGAGACGATACCTAGCTTGTATCTCACCTGCACACCACAAAGAGTACCAACCTGCGGTGGCGACTTCAGTGACACGCGTAGCCCGCAGGGCCTGCTCCTTCCACTTCAGGTCTTCGGTGATAACCACTCCCAGGTACTTGTACTGACTGGTGACACAAAGCTTCTGGCCGCGGAACCACACCACGGGCTCACCTCGCTCCCTGATACTTGGTCGTTTCGCCTTGCTCGACGTGTAAATGGGCATGATTTCCGTCTTGCCAGGCTTCAAGTTGACTTCCAGCCGGTAATCTTCCGCGAACTTGGCCACAACATTGACCATCTTCTGGAGCTCGGTGCGACTGTGAGCGATGAGAGCCACGTCGTCCGCGTAGAGAAGTGCCTTGATGTCGTTCAGCCGCTTCACATCCGTGGTCTTGAGGGCACTCGCCAGCCGATCACACAGCTCATCCATAAAGACGTTGAAGAGTGTGGGAGAGAGGGGGGACCCCTGTTGGACCCCTACACCCTCCAGTACTTCGGGGGTGAGTGCTCCATCAACTAGCACTTGCGACGAAGTCTGCTCGTAGCACCTGCGTAGCGTGCGCCAGAACTTGCCCCTTACACCCAGCTTCCAGAGCCTCTCAAATAGGCCATCTCTCCATAGAGACGGGAAAGCCTTGCGTAGATCGACGAACAGGACATACGACTCCTGCTTCTGCAGCTGACGCCTCTTCAACCTCTGCCAAAGGGTAAAGACCTGATCCGTAGTGCGACGCCCCGGGCGGAAGCCTCCCTGCTCTGGACGTAGCTTATCCGGGCCATCCACGAAGAGCGTTAGACGAGAAGCTAATAAGGACAGATACAGCTTACCAAGGCAACTAATAATCGAGATATCCCTCCAGTTGTCAGGATCCGTAGGATCCCCACCCTTGGGGATATTGACGATGATTCCCTTGCCCCAAGCTTTTGGAGTCCTCTCGGCTTCTCGAATCCAGTTGAAGTACTGCGTTAAGTAGCCATTGATGTAGGCGCCGCCACTTGAGCATCTCGTTCTTCACTTTGTCCTCTCCACAAGCTTTGTGGTTACTCAGGGCACGATGCCTTGCAAGGACTTCCTCTTGCGTGAACGGTTTGTCCAGCTCTTCGCAAGTGTCTTCACCTACTTCGTGCTCCTTCATAGCCCGGGCCACCTCATCTCTGAAGCGATCGTTCCAGTGGAACTGCCGCTTAGCTTCGGCTTCCTCCCACTCCAGCGAGCCTGCTTCTGCACAGCACTCCACCACAACAGCCGCACTTGCAGGATTTTCCCGTGGCTTCACCGAATTTTTCCGAAATTCCTCCCACCGAGCGACCTTTTCCGGCAGCGTACACGCCAGTGAGCCATCCTCCCTTTGCACCCGCGCGGAGACCTTCGTTCTGCGTGCCCCGCCAAGCCGCTTCGCGAGTAGCCAAAAGCGCTTTGAGGATTGCTCGCGTTGACATTTGACCGCTTCTTCCTGCACTTGCTTGAAGGAGGCGGATTTCTTGGCCCGAGTTGCCTTCCGACTTTGCTTGCGGAGACGTAGCCAATTCAGACGGGCTTCCGCATTCGATTCACCCCTCCTGAATGCTGCGTAGGCCTCCCGGCGCTGTTGAATGAGCTCCTTTAGCTCCCCGTCGAACCAATTGTTGGTGAAACGGGGTCGTGTACATCTGGAGCCAAGGACCCGGTGCGCCACCATTCGGAAGGACTGCGCCACTCCCTCGGTGACGTCATCTACCACCCGTTGGCTGTCGGCACCACCCGATAGGTCAAGCTCAGGCAGCTGATGCACTCCAAGCTTCTGTAGGCAATGCTGGAATACGTCATCGAACTTGTCGCGTAGATAATCCAGCGCTTGCTTCGCAGCGTGATCATTACCCGAGACACCAGCACCAATAAGCTTATCAACACGAAAGGACCTGTAAGGTTTCGGAGCCCGCTTTGGTCGGCGCTGGCCGCTCCACGTCAATTCGGCCCATACTGCCTTGTGGTCCGTATCAAGATCATCTTCGCATACTCCGAACTTTGCTCCAGATGCCAAGCCAGGCGACGCGCAGATGTAATCGAGGTGCTTGCCTGTGCCCATGCCGCGCTGCTCATGCCGGGACCACCAGTAGGACCCTTCCACTGGGCACGAGAAGCCGCTCAGATTTCGCAGGCCCGTAGCGACGAGGACAGCCGCGAGTCTCTTGCCATTCTCCGAACGTACCGGTGCTCCCTTTTCATCGACCTCCCCGTACTGACCGACGATGCCCTCCGCTTTTCGGCTGCATGCCGGCCCGAGCTTGGCATCCGCCACCGTGACCACAAGGCCTTTGGCTCCAAAAAAAGCTATAGCTGCCTGCCAGGCCGCATACGCCTCTGACGACTCTTCTTCCTGCGTTTCCTGGGGAAAGTAGCCGTTGCCCACATAGATATCCTGAGCGCCGGTAACACCCGAGGCGATACGCAGCCACACTTGCTGCCGGTGGTCGACGGGGGCTGACACCAGGTTGCAATACGGACCAAGGAAGTTAGCCACCGCAAATAGAACCGCACCCTTGCAGCGATTTTTCTCGCTGACCTCCGCAGGTTTTCCAAAAATCCGGAATCCATCCAGGCTGCATTTGGAAAGTTGCTTCTTGCCCATGCGGTGCTCCTGAGCCCCGATGACTAGCCAGCCCTCGTGCTTGTAGAATGATGCCCATTCCGCCGTGCCAACGTTGTCGTATCCCGTTTTACCCTGCCAGTTGTGACTCGCGACGAGTAGCTTGAAGCCGGTATCGAACTGCTTGGAGCGGTGCTTCTTGGCTCGTTTCCGGACCCGACGGCCGCGCTTGGCTTCCGCCCTCGTGCTGCCCCCCTCTGCAGGTGCTTGCGCAGGTTGGTCCCCCACTGCACTGGCCGCCGAAGGCAGGGGCACCACCTGCACATCAGCACACTCACACACTCAGGTGCATCGGCAGCCAATGCCGAAGACACCACCTGCACATCATCAGCACATTCTTCATGCAGAGGCAAGACGCGATATCCCGTCGCAGCTTCCTCCTTCCGGACCGCCGCTTCCCCACGCAGATGGATGCAAATAAGCATTCGGACACGTTCCCTGTCCCTGAACCTGCGCCCAAGGGCCACATTGACCCCTCTGCCGAAGAATTTGAGATGTTTGAGTTGCTGCAACGCCGTCTGCCTGCTGTCATCGTCCTCGTAGACCAGCTCCAGGTGACGAGACATTCGCTGGCCTTGCCACTCCATTACCGGGACCACCAGACGAAGACCGCTCATTTTGGAGGCGATCTCCTGTGGATTGGCGCGTTCTGAGAGCCCCCAGACAATCAGATTACGCCCGTCCTTGTCGTACCGATCTACCTGCCGGTACCGTCGAGGTGGCGGTGCCATCTGCCATGTAGCGCCGCTCGCCTTATGTTGAAGCGCCGACCCGTGTGCCAGGTTTTGGGAGGAAGGATGAGGCGCAGCTAGATAGCGTCTCCACGTGGTTCAGGAATTTCGTCATATACGCGAGCCCTCATCCTCCCATCCTGGGACATCGGGCCAGAGCCCGTCGAAGAGGCATTCCCACGGGGATTGTCCAGGTCTTCGGCGATTCTACCTTGTCCCATAAGGGCCACAGTGGTAGCTCCGTGCTTCGCGTATTTGTAATCCATTGAGAGTAGTAGACGGCCAATGTCGCTGGCCATCACCGCCGCGCCTCTTTACGCCGAGGAAAGCGCCCGTCCATGCAAATAGCATCGGCGGTATCTGCAACCCACACTACATGCATTTTCGCCGGTGTCACTGGACGCTGCCGCGTCGCTTCGTGCCCTTGGGCGCCCGCCAGCGCCCCCAGCGTCACCAGAACCTGCCTCACGCACTACACACACTCTCCATCGCATCGCCAACGCCTCTACTCTCATGCCTTATGGACTTTCAGCTGCTTCTAACAATACACATCATGAGGTACGGGTGTCCCCGAGTGGAGCCAGATCGGACGGCATGCCGCTGAAGCTCCTCCCTCACGTGGGTATAGAAGGCGCGAACCTAGCGGTACCTATAGGGTCTTACAGACAAATATGGTAATCCCAGCCGAAGCTGCTCATTTAGAAATGCAACGGTGGAGGGTGTGACTGCATGGGGCAAGGCACGGCAACGCAGCAAGGCACTGGCAAGGCATTGGGACCGACTGAAGCCCCTCTCCAACGTGCGCGTCATCACGTATTCCAGTTAGGCAACCCCGAAGAAGCGAAGATAGGGAGGAGACAAAACCCAGATAGGATGAAGATAGGATTAACATGAAGCCGAAATGGAGCCGAGTTGGAACAGGTCAACTCGGCCCCATCTCGGCTCAATGTGAATCCTATCTTCAACCCATCTCGGTACTGTTTCCTCCCAATGCTCACCTCAACAAGATCACCAAACCGGAACTGGAAGCCCCCAGGCATTTACTCGGCAGGAAATTCGGCGAAAATGGGCTAACCAGGAAACCAGACCCAACCCAACAGCCAAGAAAAACGAGCCAACCAACAATCCAACAGACAAGCCCACAACCTGCCTGGCCGAACCCCTACCGAGTAAATGCCCAGTTGAGAGTTGCACATATCCCGGTGACCGCCCTCCCCAAGCGGTCACCTTCGTGGGGAGAGCCCAACCACCTCCTCTTCCCATGGAG
>WBZZ01006668.1:45000-72500 GCA_019918135.1 Paulinella micropora | reverse complement strand
GGGGGGGCCCTCCCCCTAGGAACCCCAGCCCGGCAATCGTACGTAGCCCACGCGAATTAGCGGGCACCAAAATGAATGGCTGAGAATGCTCCAAGGCTCTAAGAGTTGTGCCGGAAGGGTTTATGCCAATCACCTGCGGCAATTGAACGTACCTTGTCGACTGTGGAAAGGTGGGGTCCGGGGGGCCCTTCCCGGGAACCCCAGCCCCGCAATCGTACGTACCCGAAGCGAATTTGCCGGCACCGAAATGAATTGCTGATTGCTCCAAGACTTTAGAAGCTGTGCATGTGAGAATGAGAGGAAAAGCGACCTTGGGAAGGGGGGGGGGGGGGGGGGGGGGCTGCGCGAAGCGCACCGCAAACCATCCTTTCAGGTGTTGGCGCAGCCCCTGGTTATTATTATTATTATTATTATTATTATTACTAATTATTATCATTATTATTATCATTGTTATTATTATTATTATTATTATTATTATTATTATTATTATTATCATTATTGTGGCACCGCGATAGCCCAGTGGTTAAGGTCTACCATCTGGGACCTGTCGCCAATTCGATTCCCGTCGGTGCCAGTATTTTCAAAGGATATTTTCTTTGAAAGTATTGGTCTGTCTGGAAGGCTTGGAGCTGCCTTGCGGGGGTGTCAGTAGAGCCTATCGTCAAATCTTCGTACTCCCCTCGCGGGTGAGACGATGGAGGCACATGTGCAGAAATGCATTCGCCATTGACTGAGAAGCACTATTATCATTATTATTATTATTATTATTATTATTATTATTATTATCATCATCATCATTATTATCATTATCATTATCATTATTATTATTATTATTATTATTATTATTATTATTATTATTATTATTATTATATTATTATTATTATTATTATTATTATTATCATCATCATTATTATCATTATCATTATTATTATTATTATTATTATTATTATTATTATTATTATTATTATTATTATTATTATTATTATGGACACCGTGATAGCCCAGTGGTCAAGTTCTACCATCTGGGCCCTGTCGCCAGTTCGATTCCCGTCGGTGCCACCAGTATTTTCATTGAACATACCGGTCCGTCTGGACCAGTATTTTCATTGAACATACCGGTCCGTCTGGAAGTGTTGGAACTGCCCTTGCGGGGGTGTCATTAGAGCCTATCGTCAATTCTTCGTACTCCCCTCACGGGTGAGACGATGGAGGCGCATGTGCAGAAATGCATCAGCCATTGACAGAGAAGCACTATTATTATTATTATTATTATTATTATTATTATTATTATTATTATTATTATTATTATTATTATTATTATTATTATTGTTAGTAAATCTGCCTTGGAGTGTTGACTGTGACATATTTGAGGGAAATCCCGATGAAAAAACCTAGTCACACTTGCTAAACAGAGTTCCAGCCCAAGGGCCTCAAGGCGTTAAACTGTGACGCCAACTCATAACCCTTTGGTGGTAGATGCTGGGGAGGAGGGTCGTTGCGCGCGTAAAAGATCTTAAACTCCGCATATGCTGGTTGATAGCCCAGGACCCAGCAGACACCAGATTGTTATGGGTGGGGTTTCGAGGCAGCTCTAGCAACCGCGCTTGGTGTATGCACTTGCACATTCGGTGACATCTTGCAAGAGGTTGCTGGGACTGCGGAATAACCTCGGCTTAGTGCAGTCTTGCCCTCAGGAGCTCCATCGGCGGCCCCGATCATCAGGCGAGAGACTGACACGGGGGTGGAGGACCTCGAACAAGGGTATTGGAGGCTTATGTCCGTTGAGGATATGCCATTAGCTGCATCAGTACGCCTCAGATATAGTATTATTATTGTTATTGTTATTGTATTTAATTGCTGTTGTTGTTGTTGTTGTTGTTGTTGTCGATACCATTACATAGTTATCAAATTAATATGACAGGTCGCGTTCTACTGCTCCTTTGACAACAGGGGAAAGTGCAGGGAAGGTGACAAGTGCAAGTTCAAGCACCACCCTTGCAGCAATGTCGACACCTGCGACGACCAATCCTGCCAGCTGGGGCACAGCGCTGAGCGCAAAGCTTGGTGCGTCTACTACCGGACCGGGAAGTGCACGGCTGGAACTGAATGCCCATTTAAGCACCAGGACTGCCAGGAAGGAAAAGGTTGTGAGAACCCAACATGTCAACGGGGCCACCCAGATAGCTGGACTCAGGGTCGTTCCAGTGCACCATCCCACAAACACTCCGGTATGCTCTCGTTTTGTTTCTTCATATCTTGAGGTGTGCGTGAGATTCTAAGTTATTGAGCCTCGGCTACGAAATATAAGAGCTTCATGCAAAGCCTGCATGATGGTTTGTTGAGAATCTCTTAGCACTGACCTTTGCAAAAGGTCTCTGCGCAAGCAAACCACACCACAACAAATGAAATCGGTACTTAGCAATGTTCTTGTTGTTCATTGCGTACTTAAGATATGAAAACGTCCTATGATGTTTGCATTTGCTAGGTAAACCGGGAGAGGGCACGAGCTTGAGCAGTGGCAGCTTGCCACGATCACCTTCTCGTCCACAGGTAAAACCTTCTTCAGTGTTGAGCATAATATGTTTGTATCAGTTTGGTTGAACTGAAAGGGCTATCGAAGTGATTGTTTAATTCAGTCAGAGAGCCATGAGAATCTGATGCAATTTTGCGAAAGCGCATTAACATCCCTCGCGCCTTCTCTATACTGTTCGGATTCTCGTTCACATTGTACTTTGACTAAGTCCGCGCTTGTTTGAACCTTGATTAACATTTCTGACATTGTTTTCAGAGGCAAACAACTGACGGAGGTTCCGGAACACCCTCAAAGCCATGCAAATCTCCCGCTTTGTGCTGGAATCCTAGGTGCGTGCATACACGCAGCATGCGTAGCTATAGGTGCATAAATAAAAAATTCTATAACATAATTCAATACATACATAATTACGAATACTAAATGCATGTGCATACGTATACAGGTGCAGCTTCAAACATGATGAGGGATGGAAGGCTTGCACCCGAGGGCGCCTGTGTACGGACTCGATGTGTAATGCGACAGTTCATCCACCCGGTCGTGCGGAGAGCGTGTGCCCTGATGGAGTAGACTGCCTGGACTTTGAATGCAAGGAGCTGCACCCGAGAGAAAGACCAAGAACATGCCTCTCGAGCTCAACCTGTTATGATTTGGAATGCAAGTTCCTGCATTCCGACAAAAGGCAGGTTTGCGAGGAGGGCGCCAGTTGCGATAATGTAAATTGTAAGGGCGCACACCCGGCCTCGCGGCCGCCCGCTTGCAACCTTCGTGACCAATGTCGCTTTTTAAACTGTAAGCGTTTTCATCCCGCCAGCCGCCCCGCCATCTGCTCCGAAGGGGCTGACTGCAAAACTTTTGCGTGTGAGCACCTGCATCCTAGCGGTCGCCCTCGACCATGCTCCTCCAAGACAGAATGCTTCCGCCTTGACTGCAAATTTCTTCATCCAGCAGGACGCGTCGTTTGTCAGCGTGACTGCGCGCTGTTTGATTGCAAGAAGGCACACCCGGCAGGAAGAAAGCGCGCCTGCAAGGCAGGATTATCATGCCACGAGACCAAGTGTAAATACCTGCATCCAAAGAACCACCACGTGTGCCACATCGGTGTCGCCTGCGACGATCCCGGCTGCACCGGTGCCCACCCGAACGAAAGGCCCTTGGTTTGCCAGCGAGGTGCAGAGTGTCCCCTTACAGATTGTGAGTTCCTGCATCCCCTGACTTGGGATCCAGAAAAAGTACAGAAAGAAGCTACGGAAAAGAAAAAGCAAGGAGTGATTGACGGCGTTAAATCCCAAGACATGCGAGACGCTGACAGGAAAGCAGCTGGTCTGCCAATTTTGAAATGCAAGGAAGAATTTTTGGTCCGATTACAGCAGGAGCGCGTTCTAGTTGTAATCGCAGAGACAGGAAGCGGCAAAACTACACAGCTTCCCCAGTATTGTGCAGAGGCTTTTGGGGGGCTAGTTGTATGCACTCAACCGCGTGTGATTGCGGCTGTCAGTATAGCCAAGCGGGTTGCTTTGGAGTTTGATGGCACCAGCGTGGGACACAACGTGGGATACAAAGTCGGTGGCTCAGGAGCTTCCAACGGCCAACTTATATCGTTCATGACGGATTCGACCTTTGTACGCGAGGCAACACGCGATCCGCTTATGAAACAAGTAAAGGTGTTGGTGATTGATGAAGCCCACGAGCGCTCCTTATATACTGATCTAGTCGTGGGGATCGCCAAGCTGATTTTGAAAGAGCGATCCGATTTTCATGTGGTTATTGCGTCTGCTACAATTGATCCGCGACCTTTCCTGGAGTTTTTCTTCGAGTCTCCTTTCCCCCCTGCTCCACTTAAGGTGCGTGGCCGGGTGTTCCCTGTCACCTCCGTCACTATTCCGTGTGACGCGGACGCAAACGTTCTCCGTGACACCTTGATTCCCCAGGTAGTAAAGGCAATGGAAGACTATGAAGAAGGGCATTGTCTGGTGTTCTGTCCGGGATCCAAAGAGATCGACGTTGCAATCAAACAATTTCGCAGTGTTGCAGAAGAGAACTGGATTGCACTCCCTCTGTATGGTTCTCTTCCTGCGGAGGAGCAAGAGCGAGTGACGAACTTTGATTCCGAAGGTGGAACACTGCGTATGGTCGTTTTCTGCACGAATATTGCAGAAACAAGTCTCACAATCGACGGCGTGCGAATCGTTGTAGACACGGGGCTGGCAAAGGAGGCCCGATTCGATCCAGTTCGCAGAATGACTATTTTGGAGCAGGTACTAGTCTCCAGGTCCAGTGCAAACCAACGAAAGGGTCGAGCAGGGCGCACTGCCGAAGGTGTTTGCATCCGTCTTTTCGACTTTGATGAGCTTGAGCGAGATAATATCGTACCTGAAATTATGCGATCCTCTCTGGAGCTTGTGGTTTTGCAGCTTCGTTGTCTTGGATACGACCCGCTTCAGTTTCCCTTCGTTGACCGACCTCCGGAGAGCCAGCTGACGAGTAGCATAGAGCTACTCAAACATCTCGGCTGCCTGGAAAAGGAGAGCGGGAAGATTACCAGTCAAGGCCGCACCTTCAGTGAACTTCCTTTCGACCCCCGTCTGTCATATTTTGTTGTAAAGGCCCAGACTGAGTATCAAATGGGGAACCTGGCCGCTACAATAGCCGCCATCTTGACTGCTCCAGGGTCACTGTTCTTCATGGGAGGGTCACAGCCGGGAGGGCGCGACCAGGCTAAGCGGCGTGTGGCGGAGCTTGCTTCCCAGCACCGTTCCGACCTGCTATTTCTGGAATCCATTTTTTCTGATTGGGTATCTAGTGGAGATCTTGATGTTGATGGTAAGTGTTTCTCTTGCAAGAAGAAGATCCTTGCAAGGACTGCCATGCGGGACGGCGGTTGTCGTTGGTGTCGGTCCAAACACGCCAAAAAAGAGTGCCTCAACAACAAGACTCTTGACATCGTGCGGCAGACAGTTCAAAAGGTGATGGATGCTATCGAGGGACGATCTCGTCGCAGAAACCTACAAGGTACTACCAAGGGCAAGCCTTCGCAAAAAGAAATGAAACTATCTGAGGAAAAGGTAGATCGACACACCGTAGTAAGCCGTTGTCTTCTTGAGTCCTTCCAAGACCAACTCGCAGAGGTCATGATGCAAACTAACTTGGACGCGGGGGTGCATCTGCTGAACAGCTCGCTTCGAGGCAGATTTTCAAACACCAGCTCCTTTTCCCAGCGAAATGAGACTAAAACCAAGTTTTTGGTTGTTTTGGGAGTCATGCAGCTTCCCAAGGGCGGGCTAATCGTCGATATGGTTCACCCCATCGATGACAGCGATCTGGGAGAACAGAATCTGGCAACTATTCAAGCACAATGTGTCGAAGTGGTGGAGTGCTTCAAGACACAAGATCTTAGCGCGCGGTACGCTCAGCGTCTGGAAAGGCTCTTTAATCCCCGGCCACCAAGGGGAGCATCGCGTGATGGCTTTCGTGTCAGTTCCGACCCGAATGACTTTGTCTCGATTGTCCACAACTTAGTGAGGACAACCCTTTCTGTGTTTGGCCCTAAGAAAAAGCGTCAAGAAATCAAAGATCGGGCCAGCAAAGAGGTGTTGAAGATGTTAGATGAAGACTGGTTGACTGAAACCAAGGTCCTGACTTGCAAGAGCACTGCGGTCACTGTTTTGGGAGCGGGCTTCAATGTTCTTGGCGTCGAGAGCGTAAAAATTGGAACTAAAGTTGTCTTTGAGAACCCTCCTGCCTCAACAGAAGAGGATCTTAAAGCTTGGATTTTACACTGCACACGAGGCAAGCCGACCGATATTGACTTTGCTCGTCTTTCGTCAAGCACAGTGGACGGGCGATCTACAAAGGCGTTTGTGGTTTTTCGGAGTCCGGAACTGGCTCAAGCGGCGATTGCTCGGACCGGCTGCTCTGAAACAAGTCGTGACGATAGCGACGCAAAGTCAGAATCCCAGAAGTCTAGTCCGGAGACTGTCATGGGTCGACTGGGTCTCTCCAGAGAAGAGGAGGCGGGGCAATCTTCTATTCTGCGACTTGCTGGAGAGAGAAAAGAGAAAGATGTCAGGGCCGAGCTCTTGAAGAAGGGGTGGAAAGTGCTAACCGTCATTCGGACCTTCGTCGACAAAGGGCTCGTTGGGGTAAAGTGCAACAACTTACCTGCGGCCACCACAGAAAACCAATTTCAAGAGGCTGGCGTGAAGACTGCAAAAGTCCGTCTCTATCCACCAAAGAACAATACACGTGGAGGGGTGCTATTTTTCAATTCCGATGCAGAGCGCACTTTGGGCCTGAAGCAGCTGCAACGATGCTACTGGGCCACCAACGAGTTTTCAATCAACATCGTGACGAAACAGGGCCGTAGTAAGACGAAGCTGGTGCGGCCGGAGTTCAACCTTATGACCCAAGGGCGAGAGACCCGGACGGAATTCCAGGTAACGTTTGCGACGCAACATGACGCGGACACAGCCTGTTCAAATCCAATTGAGCTCTTGGGACACCAAGTGCAATTATCTGGCGTGGCAAAGATGAAAGTACAATTTCCTGATCTATTTCCTCTCAGCAAATATGTGCAGTTTGCAGAGAGCCGGTTTCAGGTGAAAGCAAACATCAAAACTAGTGCTCAACAAAAGCTTCGCGGATCCAAAAGGGAGCAGTCTGCAACGATTATAATTTCCAACGCTCTGCCGAGTGTTTGCGGATCGGCAATCCGTAGCTTGGTTGCAGCAACAAAACCGCTTTCACTTCGCTTTGCTAGCCGGCAGACTCAAGTCATGGGTCATGAGCTGAAGCAGAACGGAGCCATGGTCAACTGGGCTCAAGAGCTAGGCTTATTCATTCAATTCTCTGAGAGTCGAGGTACTAAGCGAAAGAGTGACGCAAGCGTCATCGGGGTCTCTGTGCACGGTCCAACAACCCAGCAGGGTGCATTTATGAAGAAGTACAACGACTACTTTGATGTATTCAAGCTACGCTTCGATTGGGTGCATTTGAGCGAATCTGTTGCACCACTCTTTTCAGCAAAGCGCATTGGGCGGCCACGGTTGGACGAGTTGGAGAAGTCCTTTGAAGATGTTTCGATCAGGTTTGACTGGAAGTCTTCCACAGTGGAGCTGCTGGTGAACGAAGCAATAGACTCGGACACAGCAGGGAAGTTATTGTCGCAGGTAAAACAGAACCTTCAAAAGATCACCAACGAGCTCTCCTCTTCCGACAGCCAGATTGAGCTTGAATCCATTATTTGCACGCAATGCAGAGATCATTGCGCCTCGGTTTTGCGAATCTGTGGTCACGCGGCATGTGGGCGTTGCATGGCACGCACTATCGAAGACTTGATCGACCAAGCAAATCACCAGCTAGAGGCTAACAACGAAACGGATGAATTTGCGGTCGGATGTCCAACCTGCAGCCAAGCAATTCACATGGCTGACATTAAGCAACACTTGCCTCAAAATGACTGGACTCGCGCATGCGATGCAGCCACCAAGGCCTTCTTGATCTCGCCACGCAACAGCGACGTTAACCTGTTGCTTTGTCCGGTGCAGTCTTGCAACGGAATAATGTTCAAGGACAAGGGTTACACGCGATGCACCGCCTGTAACACACCTTGCTGTCCTATCTGTAAGCACAAGGGGGATAGTCGTCATGAAGGTGTTCCTTGCGACGCATTCCTGCTTCAGGTCGAAGCGGCTGACAGGGAAGAGAAGAAGAAACTAGAGGAGGAAGCTGCTCTGCGCAAAGCTGAGATGGAGCGGAAAATGGAGCAGGAGGCTGCCGAACGAGAGGAGGTAAGAGCCAAAAAATTGAAGCTGCTTGAGGACCAACAAAAGGCTTTGGAACTCAGGCAGAAACTTCAGCAAGCCTTCAACACAGAGGATTTGAAAAAACAGGAACTAGAGCTCAAAGCAGAAATTGAGAAGCAAAGAAAGCAGGCGGAAGAGGAAGAGCAACGAGCGAAGGAAGAACGTTTGAAACTGGATATTAAGCTCGCAAACGATCGAATCGTGGATCAAATTGTTCAAGGAGCAAAGAAATTTCTTGAAGAAAACCCCGACGCCGGATTGGGAGACCCTGTTGCAGTCGATGTCAATCCTGGCTTGGGGCGCAATTGTCCGGCCATGCATAGGTACTGTGAAGGAGTGAAGAGAGCAGGTGGTGTAGATGCGCTTTCAACAAAAAGTCTTTATGCCTGGCATGGTACTAGCGATATAGCCATTCCTCCCATCTGCGAGAACGGATTCGATCCTGGGCGTCGAAGGGGTCAGGCATACGGCCCTGGGGAGTACTTTGGCTTAAGTGCTTCCATCTCTCGCGGCTACATCAAAGGATCTACCCGCCTCATCGTATGCCAGCTCTTAAGAGTGCACGAGATGCACACGTCGGGCAGTTATTGTTATGTAGTGAATAACCCTCTTGACAACTCCTATTGCTTCAACTTGCCAGTGTTGGTTGTCACCTATGAGCAGAACACTCCTCTACAGTTTTTGCCAGGATCGGGAGCAAGCCCTATTTCCCTCATCGATCCTTCGAGCCTGCCTGCAGTAGCCAAATCTATGTACGCGGACCCCACTAGCGCCGGAACGAAGGTTGAGCTATTCCAGGAAGCTGTGGCTTGGGAGTCACCACACTGCTGGGAGTGGAGGAATGATGACGGATGGAAACTGTACAAAGATGAAAACAACTACATGATCGAAGATGCATTTATAAGGTGGAAGTTTTCAGGAGGTACCGCAGTCTTTCGGACCCCACCAATTGTGCGCTATGTCGACGACAGACCCAGAGTATACGAAATTGACTTTATCAACAATCGACAAACCAACACCGAGACTGGTTATATGCGACAGACCCGCAGAGTCAAGAATAATATACTGAGACCCACCAATGCAGCATGGGAGTACCTCAACGAGCACAGCACATGGATTGTTTTGGAGTCTGCGGTGATGGGAACAGTAGAGCAAGCGTTTCAGCTTTATGTCAATGCTGGCGGCAATTCCAAAATCGTTGTACAGCCTCCAGGCAGGCCCGAGCAGTATGAAATCAACTTCGTGCATGGCACGCAGCAGAATTTGACAGCAGGGACCGTCCGAAAGGTTCGCCGGGTCGCAACAAGTCGACGGCCAGGCATCGCTGCATCGCCTGTCGTGTCAGAAGCTAGCGCTGCAGATTCTTCCTCGCAGAAAAAGCGAGAACTGGAAGAGCAGTTGTCCCGATTGCAACTGCTTAAGCGGGCCGATGAAGCAGCTGAGGCCTCTCTAGCCAGGATCCAACAGGACTTAGAACAACTCAAAAAGGAAGAGGCGGCACTGGAACGAGTTAATACGCGCCCTGATTGGTCGGATTATGAAGTGCTTTACATCAAGCTCACGGACGCACAGGTCCAGGCGGCCTTGCAGAAAAGGGATAGCCTGCTCTGCCACATGCAGGACATGATTGGGCGCGCCTCCTCCTCTGTTATCGAGTCTCATAGAAACTGGCTCAGCGACTCCGTAAGGCTCTCTATCGATCAATCGAAATTGCGTGTGGCGCTATACGTACGGGGAGTCGCGACTACCATCTGCGCTTTGCTCCTTGGCCACATAGCAGGTGAGTTGGGTCTTAAGGGAAGCGCAAATCACGTTGTTGCGAACGGAGATCAGGGAACCCAGTTGGTTGCAAACCCACGCCTGCTCCATCTGGCCACCCGCACCACCTCATTTGGTGTTGCCAAAGACAAAGATACAGCTATGCTTGCGCTAGCTCATGCAGCAATTTGGAAGGCTGCGTGCCGCGTGTATGGTGGCTTTGTGCGTGACTGGGTCGTGAACGGCGAATCGGCGGCGGATATTGACGTGCTGATGGACGAGGCCCCACGAAAGTCGGAGATCGTTGCTTCCTTGGAAGAAGCCGCGAAGGCCATTGGCCTCACACCCGTTGCTGTCGATCAGGGCCATGTGCGAGGTGCGGCATATAGAATGGAGTTCACATCTGATTCGTTTGGGGGCAAGGTTAGGCTCGATCTCACCAACCCCAACTCAAAAGAAATTAAAGAAGTATACCAACCGCCCGGTGTCTCTTCCGACGTGGATAACCTGTGCATCGCACAGGATGGTTGCATGTATAAGAAAGTTCTAACTGCGGGTGGGAGTATGCTGCCTCTGTCGACCTGCCTGGAGCACTGCCGCCAGAAGGAATTCGTCTTCTTCTATGATGTATCGGTAGCCGAGGACATGTGCGTGAAGAGGCTCAAGAAGCTGCTCCAGAAGGGCTACACTTGCCTCAGCCCACTGCCTCACCACATCACTACCCAGCTGGAGAACTTTGCTGATAAGGGGCTGCTGAAGCCCGCTAAGGAGTATGATTGCAGGTGGTGGGAAATGAAAACCTGATCTGACATGAACCACTTCGGAGCTTTAGTTGGAAAGCAGAGCTTTCGAATTCATGTCAAGATATTGAAATCAAACGTTTGCCTTCTTCCACTTCTTTTCGGATGATCCCTACTTGGAAAGGCAAGCATCGTTTAAAGTCGCCCAGTCCAGCGGAAGCTTTTTACCTGTAAGACGGTTTGATTCAACTCTCATAACTTCTTCTTACACATGCCTACGAGTCAGCAACTGGTCGGACGGCATTGTCTCAGTATTAATATTAATATTAGTAATAAAGGTGCAGGGTGTTGAAAGAAGACTCATTAAAGCTTTAGATTAAAAAAATCAACAATTTTGTAACTGCCTGAGACTCACAGTTAGTCTATCCTAAAATCCTGCTATTATATAATATTAATATTAATATATGTAATATGATTATTAATATCATCTGTGAGTTTGGATACAACCCCAAGTTGTAATTACACAACGAACTTTTAATAAAGATCTCTACTGCTGCATTAAGTCCTGACTCCTGAGAGCATGTGAAATATCAGTAAATAGTATGCCGGCCCACTCGGTATATAATCGCAATACGTACCGTTCCTGTCTGTATGTTATCCTTGGAGTCTGGAGATTACGGAGTCACTACTTTAGGTATTCCTCATTCTTCATATCGTTAGTACAGTTATCTGTTATTAAATATCGTACTATCGTAAAAATTAAATAACTGTTCTTGAAAGTAACAATCTGGAGTCGCTCATAAAATTAACTATGTATGGAAATTTTCCTCTATTTCTCGGAACTTGAAATTTTCTGACAGAAAAGAGATGTCGAGAGAAACTTGTGGCGGTGGAGGGAATTTTTACTGATGCGCTTCCTGGGGTTCTATGCCGCTTTTGCTTGAGATGTTTTGGGAGTCTAGGGGTGTGCAAACGGGTAGTGGCAACGGTTTTCCAAACTTGAGCTGGGGGACTCGGCTACTCATGAGCTGTCACACGTTTTCTAGTGTGGCATGTGTTGCTGTAAAACAGTGGTTTTGGGATTTGACAGCTCACAGCTCAAGATAGGGAAATCATCGTGGGGTTTCATGTGGTATGTGTGTCTGGCTTGGGTGTCTAGATATGTTGGTATGTAAGGGAAGCAGCTAGTATGAGACATGATTTTTGGGGGGGAGTGTCGTTTTCAGTTTGTTTGGTGAAGGCCCCGGGCGTGTGTTGCTGTGGCACACAGCTTCTGGTCAGGGACACTCTCTCTCACAAAACATTGGAAAATATATGAGAAACTATTCAAACATATAAAATTCACGTTAGCTTTATCATGGGTTGGTACTTTATGGTGTTTTTGGTGGGTTTTGGGGGCTGAGAGTTCATGTGTCATGGAGACTTGGGTTGAAGGAGTACTACGTGACGGAAACGGACACAGACAACGAAGGGTTTTGTACGGAAGAGGACGTATTTGGGGACATGGGGGTATGGCAAAAAGAGAACGGACACAACAGAAGGTAATTCCCAACGACGATGAACTCGAGCTAGATGACACTGGATGAAGAACTGGAACTTGACGAAGAACCAGATTGGTCATCGTATTTCTCAGGGGAATACACTATCTCGTAAGGGTTCGATGACGATGCTTGAACGTCAAATCCAGCATGGATTTCATAGTTATGAGGATACCCGATGCGATAGTGTCTCCGTGTATCTCCTGGTGAGCGTGTAAATACATGGGATTTCTCAGGTTCTGGGGTAAGCAATCTCTCGTATACAAGATCTCGGGTGCTCATTTCCAGCCTGGTGTAAAAATGTAAGAGATTTTCCTCTGTCCTGCTTGCCTTGAGATTGAGCCATCGGTGATGGATGTGGCCCACTTGGTGATGAGTAACGTAAGCATCGCCCCCGCCAGACTTGAAAGTGTCGTTGAGCGTGGCGTGACGGTTTCATACGGACAAGCGGAGCTCCGTAGGGGTAGCCGCGGAGACGTTTGTCTCGAAAGTACGGATTAATGATATCAGTCGAACATGTGACAGTATGAGGTGGGTGATGTACCACGTGAATCTCCTTGCTTGACTGTCGTCCAGTTTCGCTGGCGACGACGATAAGAAAACACTGGGCTAGATGCCACGGGACGTTTTCATAACGTATCCAACAGAATTCGGTGCCATGAGAAGGAATCCCTAACACTTGTCGTGCCCGGAAAGGCCTTCCAGTTGTGTGACTTCTGAAGGTAGTCGCGGGTTGCGGCGTCGTCGAGCGTAAATATCCGAACTGAGTCCATTGGGAAATGGCCGGTTGGACCTGGAAAATGGCCGACCTAATCACCAGAAGTCTTCACCAGGGAAAATCAAAAATGACACCATAGTTCGATTATTCACATGTGTGGGCATCGATTGCGCCAGCAATCTTGTTGTTATACCTCGAATTCCCTTGTCAAACAAGCACAAAACTGTCAGGAATTCAGGTCCTGGTTTTTATGCCTGGGTCGGCTGATTGCGACCTTGTTAACATCAAAAACATGCGCTACAGCATCAATACAGCATTGATAAATCATCTTTCTGATGTCCTCTACCCTACACAAACACAAACAGTTGGTGGGACCTTGTGTAAAGGTCACGCAGATTCAAAATTGAACAGTGGTGGCACCATCATGGATTTTCAGTGGTGACGAAACCGCCTGACTGCGCGTCCGATTACACATATCCCACAGCTTTTAGCATATCAAAAACATTGCATTGATGCTGTCCATCATTTGCAAACAGCAGCACACCAGTGCAGCAACTGTAACGGTCACACAGATTCAAATTTCAATCTAGGCCCCATACCACCACACCACCACCAGGAACCACCAGACCTCCACCAACCTGCCCGCACCTGCCCGCAGTCCATACCACCAGCGCACCCATTGTACTGCATGCTAATACACGAAATCTAGCGAACACTGCACCTCTGCAACAGCTACCTACCACCCACACCTCGACCTAAACAGTTGCACTCTCACCAGCACCAGGCTGGTGTTCCCTGCACTTTACCTTTGGCTTGCGGGGTAAGAAACACCAGCAACCTCGTGTGTCGCAAGCCAAAACCATTGCATTGATGCTGTCCATCAAAACAGCAGCACACCAGTGCAGCAACTGTAACGGTCACACAGATTCAAATTTCAATCTAGGCCCCATACCACCACACCACACCAGGAACCACCAGACCTCCACCAACCTGCCCGCACCTGCACGCAGTCCATACCACCAGCAAACGCATTGCACTGTATGCCAACGCACGAAATCTAGCAAATACTGCACCTCTGCAACAGCTACCTACCACCCACACCTCGACCTAAAACAGTTGCACTCTCACCAGCACCAGGCTAAACTGGTGTTCCCTGCACTTTACCTTTGGCTTGCGGGGCAAGAAACACCAGCAACCTCGTGTGTCGCAAGCCAAAACCATTGCACTGATGCTGTCCATCATTTGCAAACAGCAGCACACCAGTGCAGCAACTGTAACGGTCACACAGATTCAAATTTCAATCTAGGCCCCATACCACCACACCACCACCAGGAACCACCAGACCTCCACCAACCTGCCCGCACCTGCCCGCAGTCCATACCACCAGCGCACCCATTGTACTGCATGCTAATACACGAAATCTAGCGAACACTGCACCTCTGCAACAGCTACCTACCACCCACACCTCGACCTAAACAGTTGCACTCTCACCAGCACCAGGCTGGTGTTCCCTGCACTTTACCTTTGGCTTGCGGGGTAAGAAACACCAGCAACCTCGTGTGTCGCAAGCCAAAACCATTGCATTGATGCTGTCCATCAAAACAGCAGCACACCAGTGCAGCAACTGTAACGGTCACACAGATTCAAATTTCAATCTAGGCCCCATACCACCACACCACACCAGGAACCACCAGACCTCCACCAACCTGCCCGCACCTGCCCGCAGTCCATACCACCAGCAAACGCATTGCACTGCATGCTAATACACGAAATCTAGCGAACACTGCACCTCTGCAACAGCTACCTACCGCCCACACCTCGACCTAAAACAGTTGCACTCTCACCAGCACCAGGGCTGTTCCCTGCACTTTACCTTTGGCTTGCGGGGTAAGAAACACCAGCAACCTCGTGTGTCGCAAGCGAAACCCATGGCACTGATGCTGTCCATCAGCTGCAAACAGCAGCACACCAGTGCAGCAACTGTAACGGTCACACAGATTCAAATTTCAATCTAGGCCCCATGACGCCATGGTAAATAATAAGGCTCCAAAGGTCGTACGGTCGCACGACCACGCAAGTTTCGTAAATTTATTAATTAATGCTAAGATATTGCGTTAAAAATTGATTTTGATCAATATTAATATCAATTTTTGCTCAAATCATTAATAAAACTTTACTTTAATGCGCTTCAGACCGGTCTGGACTTAGCACAAAAAAATTGCTCCAGACGCAATTTTTCTTTCTGAAAAATTCAAGGTAAATTTCTGTAGGCATCACCCCCCGGATAGCCGGTTAAAAGTACCTTTTCCTGGTGACAGGTGCACCAGCTTGTTTTTCAGTATTATTTGTCCGGATTGGACCTGATGCCATTTTATTCCTGGTCTGTTGCCGTTTTCCTTTTTGGCTTCACTGAGCTAATATAACGAGACATCATTCTCATCTTTTGAGGACTGTGTTTGGTTGTATTACCGACTTTTTACGAGCTATCGTTGGGGGCATTACATTTCTGCAAAATCATGCAACTAACGTCATGAAACTAATGATTTAGTATTTTATTCATTATTAGTAATTCCAAAGCATTACTTCAAGTAATTGGAATAATTATTTTGTGAAATTGGAATCGCTTTTTTTAGGGGGGAGGGAGGGAAAAATAAAAAAAAATAACAGTTTTTAGCTTCCAAAAGGCGGTAATGGTGGTAGTGGTGGTGGTGGTAGTGGTGGTACTAGTAGTGGTGGTAGTGGTGGTAGTGGTGGTAGTGGTGGTAGTGGTGGTAGTGGTGTTAGTGGTGGTACTAATGGTGGTAGTGGTGGTAGTGGTGTTAGTGGTGGTAGTGGTGGTAGTAGTGGTGGTAGTGGTGGTAGTGGTGGTAGTGGTGGTAGTGGTGGTAGTGGTGGTAGTGGTGGTAGTGGTGGTAGTGGTGGTAGTGGTGGTAGTGGCGGTAGTGGTGGTACTAGTGGTGGTAGTGGTGGTAGTGGTGGTAGTGGTGGTAGTGGTGGTAGAACTGAAGATAGGTTCAAAAGGACTAGTACCTTTTGCCTACTTTGCCGCAGGCACTCAATAGAAATCAAGAGGCAAATTCCTGCTTGTTTCCTGCTTGTTTTTTACATATTGTTAACAATATTCTTGATGTGGAATCGTCATTAATTAATAAAAAATCAAATTTAAATGAATTTTCAAGTAATTTAACCCTTAACCGGTTTCAATCCCCAAAAGTGGCTTCAATCCCCAAAAGTGGTTTGAATTTTTGAGTTGAATAAAAACATAAATACCAATCGAAACAAGTTGTACTACGCTGCAAATTTAATATTTACGTGTTGGGGAAGCTATCTGTGAAAACCAGAATGTCGTAGCTTTTCTAGAAGTGACTTAAATATGAAACTGAAACCAGGCACCAACCACTTTTTTCACGAATTTTCGTTGCCTTTTTTTACGTGGCGGGGACCTTTTTTTTTTCCGACATCATGTCTGCGCACCAAGAGCTTCTCACAGTCCGTGTGCGTCTTCCGGTCAGGGAATTTGGTGAAGCTTATGCCAAACAAAATGGCCTGATGCACCAAGAGCTTCTCACAGTCCCCTTTTTTTTGACATGAAGACCCCTTTTTTTTCAACATCATGAAGTCCCCTTTTTTTTCAACATCATGTCTGCGCACCAAGAGCTTCTCACAGTCCGTGTGCGTCTTCCGGTCAGGGAATTTGGTGAGGCTTATGCCAAACAAAAATGGCCTGATGACTGGAAGACGAGGGAGATTGAGGGTACTGTTTCTCGACAGTATGGTCGTACAAAAGACAAGTTTTGGATGAAGTGGGATGCGAAGGATGAAGACGATTCCATGATGATTGCTTCGGAGATTATCAAATACAGAATTGAAGGGAGTGGCTCTGCCGATAACGGCATACTTGGGCAAGGCCAGGAAATCGACGGAGATGCCAAAAATGCAATAAATGCTGGGTAGACTTGTTTTTCTTGAACCTCGAATTTTTCTTGTGATGTCGAATGGTTTCTCTGCGTGTTTGCAGTGAGGACGGCTTGATACCCAGCGACCCTGATGACGATGACTATGTGTACCTATCCCTACCTGGTTTCAGCTATTTTGTGCAATTTGCTTCTGTTTTGTTGTCGGCCAAGGACGATGCTGGAAGTATAGTAGATTTCTGTACTTCCATACATGCATCGGCGTTGGCTGTCAGTATTCCTTACTGTACTGTTTTCCAACAGACCGCCAGAGTCGGGGGATGAGTCGGGTAGTTCAATCGATGAAGAGGATCAAAAAGAAGGAGATATGGACAACAAACGAGCCCCTCATCCCAGCGACTCACTTGTCAGTGACGATGATGTCGAAGAAGATGAGGGGTCTGGTGAAGACGAGGAGGAGGATCCGGCACTAGAGATTGACGAAGGCGATAGCCTACCTGCCAGTGAGTTCAAAGATGTCAAAGAATGGAAGGTGGGTGTTGCACCTCCTCGTGTGCTTCCGGCATTCGAAGGGCAGTCCAGGGCATCACTTTCTGTGCGTTCCCCCGACCTCCTCAGTATGGTGGATATTTTCTTTATGTTCTTACCCACGCAATTCTGGCAGAATGTCACAAGAAACACCAACAAGTATGCAACCTGGAAACGTAATCTCAACCCCTCAGAGCGTCAGCGGCCTTGGGTACCCGTGACACTATCTGACATACTTTCATTTTTGGCGATCCCTTATAATGATGGGGGTGATGGGGTTGCCTGCTGAAACAGATTATTGGATTGGCGCTGTGTCAGACTTCTGGCAGTGGCCAGACCTTGCAAGCATCATGGGGTACGTGAGGTATCAGAATATCAAACGTTATTTTCATCTCACTGACCCCCGTCTGGCAGCTCCTCGTGACTCCCCTCAGTATGACAAACTTTTCAATGTTCGAGTCTTTATTGAGATTATACAAGAAAATTTTCCTAGGCTGTGGGAATTGGGTCAGTGGGTGTCAATCGACGAGGGAATGATCCCTTTTAAAGGGCGTACCTACCTTAGGCAATACTTACCGAAAAAACCCATCAAATGGGGATTCAAACTGTTTGCTCTGTGCTGTTCAGTAACAGGCTATTTTTATACGCTGCTTTGTTATGAGGGTGAGGGAACGGTGCAGGACGATTCTGGGCACGGAATGACGTATGCAGTTGTTATGAAGCTTTTAGACCTAGCCGGCATCGACCAAAGCGGCAGGATCATCGCTTTAGATAGGTTTTACACAGGGCTGCAGTTGTTTTTTGACTGTGTCCTAAAGAGGGGCATCAACTGCATTGGCACTGTTGTCAAACCCAGGCTGAGGGCGGCAAAGGAGCTACTGGACGAAGTCAAGAAGAATAGTGACCGGGGCACGTCCGCAATGGCCACTTGGAGTCATAACGGAGTCACTGTGCATGCTGTTGCTTGGAAAGGCACCCAGGTGGTTTATTTTTTGTCAACTGTGTTGGGGGTACCATGAGCCACGTCGAAAGGAGGCTGCATGGGGGGGGGGGGGGGGTGGAGCTACGGTTCTAGTGAATTGTTTTGAAATTTGCAAGACATACACTCAGCACATGGGCGGCGTTGATACAGGCGATCAGTTACGACTTCGTTACGGAGTTGAGAAGGCGGTAAGATTCAACAAGCCTTGGTTCAAGTTATTTGCGGGTTTGTTAGATGTTGCGGTTACAAACACAACTATCATCTACAAACAGTTTCATGAAGAAAAAACACGCAAAGACATGCTCAAGGAACTTATTGAGGGTTTGGTGTCTTATGCGGGGCGTTTTGGAGGTTCTAGGAGCGCATTACAATTTCCTTTTGTTGCTTTTTTTTCGGGCAAATTCTTCTTCAGAGGAGGAGCCTTCATCGTCCGATTCAGATGAAGAGCTCGATACGGAGCTCGAAGTTTGAGAGATCTGAGAAATGTTTTTCTTGACAGCATTGATCCTGCGCTGGTTTCTTGAGCGCGCGTGCTCAACAGCCTGAACGATGTCTAGACCTGGAAGATTCAGGAGCCTAACGTCTGTCGTGATGAGTCTCACCACGGTGTCCCTTATTTTTTTGATGTCTTTTGTCAGTATGTCGACCTCTTTTCCCAGTGAACGATCAGTGGCGGGTTAAATTTAGGACCTTGTACCAAGTTGGACCCATCCGCGGCGCAAAGGAAAAAGTTTTCGTCTGGCGTGATCTTGAATCGGACCTCAACATTGGGATTCTTACCTTGTCTGCGCAACCTCTCCATGGCCTGCTGATCTTTTGCGGCGAGCTTTTCTTTTTTCTCAACGTACCTGCCCAAGAACACGTCTTCTTCCTGCCCAAACCATCGCACCACCATCGCTTTGCATTACCTTATACAAATTTACCAACCCTCCCCTTACCTACGGGTAGCGATTCCAGGAATCAAAATAGCGATTCTTGTCAGTTGAAGGACGGCTGCTAAAGGGGAGGCATTGGGATTTGCTCCCACGAGTAGGCCGAGGTATGAAGATCGGTATCCCCATGGACGGTAGAAAATAGTGAAAAACCATCCCTTCGTTGAAGTATTGGACATCGCCGGTGGGTTCGATGTTAGGTCCAACTAGAGAGGCAGCGATGAGACTTGGGCAGTGTTTCTTCTATTTTGTGGGCTGAAATGGAATATGATGGCAGTCTGTTTGCTATCATAAAACCGTGACATCATAGTAGCACCTTCCTGGATACTGAAGATATTTTCAAGATCGATCTTCGTAGGCGCATTGCTGCCACGACGGGTCATCACAGGGGCCGGTGTAGGTCCGCACGGATCAGGCGAATGGCTTCGGTGTTGATGACTGCGAGAGGGATTCTGGTGCCCGAAATGAGGTTAAGGCCTCGTGTGAAGTCCTCAAAGGTCTCAGGGTCCATTTCGTGCGCATTGTTGCGAGGGAGCCAATAACGCTGCATCAAGATGGTAGGACGATTGCGGTGGAAACCTCGGATGGCTTCAGAGTCTTTCAACTCTGTCGAATATTCATTGTCCCATGGTGTCTGTCCATATCAATGTCGCGGTTCTGTGTGCGAGTATATCTTGCTTTCACTGTCACGTGGTAAACGGGTATCCCGCGGGAGGAAAGTCCGCGCCAAAAGTGGCCTGTCGGCAAAGGTATTGTAATTTGACGAAGGGAGAAGCCAGTCTTCAGTCAATGTGAAGGAGGGCGGTCTATCAAGAAGTTCGATACGGAAGACACCGTGCGGGAGCGGTTGTATCCTAGGGAGGTGGCGTTCCACTCTTGGGTGTTGCATTTGCACCATCGTCGTGTCCGCCTTTAGGCCTTGGTTGAGGGTAAAGAGCTTAGGGATCCAGTAACCAAGGTGACGGCAATGCGGGTGAGTGCCTGGAATCATGGTCATGGCCGCTGTTGGGAAATAAGTGGCAAAAATATCTCGGACAATGTAGAGTTCGGGGTCCATGCCTGGAGAGCCGTTGGCGCCAAATGCTTTTTGAAGATCCAGTTGATCGCCTGGTACTTCAGTAAAGTTGGAGAATCCCGACCAGGGTCGGCTCGATCTCGTGGGGCTGACCCGGATATAACGATCAGCTGGGGGAGAAAGTGGTGCCGGTGGTACCGGTGTCATTGCATCTCTCTGTGCCAGCTGGCTTGGTGGCCCAATCTTTCCGCGGTCCGCAGCGTTGGGAGTATGAGTCTTGTACGATCCAAGTGGGCTGAGCGAGAATGTGGCCCGGGGGCCGCCTTGCACCGGGGAGTGAGACGCCGAGGATTGGGCTGGCGCCCTGGTTGGGCTTCCCGCTGGTGCCGACGAGGAACTAGACGAAGAGGACGAGCTACTAGAAGATGTTTGAGGTGCCTGCGGTTGGATTGGCATCACGGCTGCGCTTCCTGCTGGCGCAGACGAGGAGCTGGGCGACGACGACGAACGGCTAGAAGATGCGCGGGCTGCTGTCCAACGAGCGTGGCTGTGTGCCCTCTTAGATGCTGTACTCAGCCCGGCGACTGGACTGGTAGTCGGTTGGGTGGGCCGAAGTGGCGGCGGAGAAGCTGCCGGAACTTGAGAGCAAGGGGAAGAAGGTACCGGTGACGCCGAGCGTTCGCGTTTACTAGAGGAGCGCCGTCTACCATGTCGATGGCTGTGACTAGATGCTCGAGGAACAATTGAAGCTTGTAACAACGGAGGGTTGCTCAGCGCATCCTGGAATAATTGCGGTGTGCCAGGTGCAGGGGCCGATGGTTGGCCAAGGGCCGATGCGGTTGACGTGGTAGATGATGATGCTGCCGACGATGAAGAATCATTGAAGCCGGCATTGACGATGATGACAATGACGATGGTCCGAAAGAGAGGAATCGTGCAGTCGGGCTGCGTCTTGGGTTGGCCCGCTGAGTCCTTCGGATGACCGACCAGGCAAAGGCGTCGGCACGGTAATCTTCTTGTGTGAGCGGACCAGGAGATGACTTTTGTCTTTTGGCGACATTTGCTTTAATTTCCTCTTCTTCTTCGTCTTCGTCTTGAATCGTCGTCTTCGTCTTCTGTCAGCACTTTCTCATCCATATCGCATGGTCTCCTTTCTCGGACATGAAGAGGTTGATTGTGCGGCCGTAGAGGTGAGCTTGCGAAGTTGACAAAAGATCGTAAGAGCCCGAAGGTTGTGTGCCGATACGGTTCTTGAAGACTTTCTCGATCTCGGAAGTCGGGTACGAAGTCGTTTCAGGCAGGGTCTCCGGACGAAAGTCGTAGCTGATGGTGGCCAATTGACGATCGCCGGCCCCACCTGAAGCGGCTTGTCGAAGAGATAAAATTCCGTCTCGTAGACGATCTGTCTTGCCTTGGGCTTCAAAGGAATGTAGTCCGTTGGCTTGATCCTCTGGGCCTCGTCGATGGACAAGTTGATCTGTGCGGCCACCTCGTTGGCGAAGAGTAGATCCACGCGATGGGGTAGGTGGGTCGACACGCAGATGGTAATTGCATGGAGCGGCGAAGTTGGACTGGCGCAGACAAAGAGTTCGATGCCGTCGGTGAGTATTGCGTCGATGCCGACGGATGAGCGTGCTTCCACAGGGGGCAACTGCCGAATAGTGAAGCCGTGCTGCATAACCCACGTTAGGCGAGCGACGCCTTTACAGTTACAGGCTGAATCCAAAGCGCATGACATTCTAGTCTTGCCGATAAATGGGCGGTTGAGAGGATGTTTGGCGACCAAACGCATCCAGTGACAACGGTTGGGATAGTCGCAATCCGTAGAGGCGGGGGCGTTGTTACCAACGGAGAGGATGAGCGGGACCGAATAGTCATGTAGGAAGCGCGCGGGGTGTTGCGAGAAACGGCCGCTGATGGCTCCCGTCGCCTTGACGGCGCTGTTGACGAAGTTTACACCCTTCAAACGAATGTTTGGGGAGCTGATCCTTCTTCAAGAAGTTGTTGTGCTCCTTGCAGTAGGCGCTTGGTATGGCTGTGAAAGGTTTTCGTTTGGTCTGGTTTGACGACTTACCCGGTGGGTCAGTCTTCCGGCGCTTGACAAGGCGGGTCGGTGTCTGCAAGGGAGAGGTCTGGGCCATAGTCATGGCGTCCGCCTTACGCTTCTGCCGAGGAGGGCGGTTAGGGTTGGTATTCTCTGCGGTTGTCTTTACTTGCCGGGGCAGTTGACGTCTCTGACGGAGGTTGCGGTTGGGTAGCTGCCGCTGACGAACAAAGTCCTGTTTATACGTAGATGGATCTTCGGTATCAGTGTGGAACGGTATCTCCATCCCCAGAAGGTAGTCTTGCATGACGTTGGGGTCAAGGGTCCTGGCCCAAGGGAGGAGGTCATCCAAGTGGCACGGCCATCCGGCTCCGTAGGCAAGCATGACTTGATCTGCTTGCTGATTCCATCGGTCACGTTCCATCGGGGTTAGCATGCGGCCCAAGTCCTCGATCTGGTTTCCGTGACAAATGCTTACGCCGGTCACAAGTGAGGCCTCGTAATACGTGATGCACCGGTGGACGTACGCCAGGAGTTGCTCCTTCTTGAAACGTTGTAGATTGAGAGCTTGGAGAGTTGACTTCCGTATGTCATGTTTATCCAGACGACCATGGATAAGGTTGCGGATGAATTGCAGCCAGATAAGGGACAGCGAATGCCATACCTGCTGGATTGGGTCGGTGACGCAGACGAAGCGGGCCCAACAAGCGTCCATGATGGCAACCGTAGCTTTGTCTCCCCACGCGTGCATGATGGCCAGTTGAATCGGCGTGTTGGCAACGTGGTAGTTGACTGCTAATTCGCGTGCCACGGTAGCTTGGTCAGCCGTCGGTGCTCCTGCTGGAGTCGATGAGACGAACATAGCACGGCGTGCGGGAGCTGACCCAAAGCGGCGTAATAGCATGTACATATTGTAGCCTGAATTGGCGCCAGAAACGCTGGTCTGAGCGAAGGGAGCGACGGGGTGACAAAGACACTGCTGGGATGATGCGGCATCACCAAAAGAGCTTGCAATTGTCGAATGGAGTGTTGGTGAACCATCGAGCTGGGGCTGCTGAGCGAGGGCATCAATCTGTTCCGTCCCTTTGCAGTCTTCTGCTTCTCCTTCAAGTTCGGTGGCGTTGCTTTTGCATCCACACCAGACTTGGTTTCCGTGGTGGTAGGTCTTGTTGCAGGTGCAGGGCCTTTCGGGATGGATGCCAACGTGCTGGTACTTGAACTAGATGAAGCGGGCGAAGAGCTCGATGTCACGCGTGAAGGTGTCAACGGGTGACTGAGGAGGGCCGCAGCGGGTGAAGTAGTCGGGTTGAGTGCCGAACTTGAAGCAAATAAGTCAATGTCGTAGGGTTGTTCGACGATGGGTGTATTAGGTCGCTGTGGAGACGTGAGGAGCGTACCAAGAAAGGATGGCGTGGCCAAAGAACGGTTTACCGATTCGTTTAGTCTGCCAGCGAGTAGAGTCGAAAAAGGTTGCACTACGGGGCGCGGTGGAGCAGGAGTCGCAGCTCGAGCGAGGCGTCCAGTTCGTGTAAATGACGCGTCTGGGATCGGGTAAGGCATGTTGGGTATCGAGGGCATGAAGGGTCGAACGGACTGACGAAGTGCCGGTGTAGCAGTAGATGTGGTAGCCAAGTAGCCTTATCCTTGTGATTTTTCCGAAGAATGTCTCGTTCATCACCAACATAACTGGTCAGTAAATCGTAAATAAATTGCACGGTTTGTGTACGTGATAAGTTAGCATGGAGGCGAGTAGTCTTTCCAGCCTGGACTTCCTCCTGAAACTTCTCATCTGTACGTAGAGTGCCTGTACGGGAGCCCAAAATGGGATATGGGTCCAGACAACGTCGTTTGTGCTCGTTGTATTTCGATACTGGGTCGTCGTGTCGCGACTGGTACCACATGTAGACGTACCAAGAGTAAACCAGAGTGCAGAGCAGTAGCTGAAAAGGGCGAGGTGCAGTGGAGGAGGTGTTCTCCACTCTGTAGGTAGGGGGTGACCCTAAAACGACAAAACCAGACACATACTGTGCTGGTTGACTGCATAGTGTGTATAAGGGCAGAGGAAGTACACAAAAATGCAACGGCAGGTGAACGGTCTGTCGAGACATATGTGTTTTTGGTTACCACTGTTCTAATACGTTGTTGTCACACTATAGCCACTCCTGAAAGAGAGGGTCTTTCCAAATCGATCTGTGCACAGAACACACCAACTCTGTGTGTAGTTTTCACTCGGAAGGAAAAAATTCGAATTGTCAGTTTGTATACAACTCTTCAAGTAGGCAGATACAACGAACTCTTCATAAGAACACTATGACTGCTTTGAGTCCTAACTCGGTGTGAGCAGGTGAAATACAAGTAAATAGTAGAGAGGTCACTTCGTTTATTTACATACAATAATTTCGAACTCATTGCAGGCTTGGGTGCGACGTACGGTCAAGTGTAGAACGTAGATTGTGAAGTCTCTAGTTCTCAAACGGATACTACGGTGTCTTTTAGCTTCAAGTCAACCGTCATAAAACGGATAGTGTCGGGTTGGTGAACTCGAAAACCAAACTGATTTGGGAAGGCTAGGCGAGACACTGAGTGACTGAACAGATGTAAAACGCAGTCAAACAAATTTACCGCAACATGCATGTTTCACGGAAATCGGGGGAAAAGGCAATAGTTAGTCTTTTCTAAAAAGATCTTTGACTTAAAAAAAAAGCGTGTCCTTGTCCACAAATTTACCGCAACATGCGTGTTTCACGGAAGTCGGGGAAAAGGCAATAGTTAGTCTTTTCTAAAAAGATCTTTGACTTAATCGTTTGAAATCATTTCTGAACGGAATCGAAAACTAGTTAGTGAAGTCGAAACGTCGTGCAGAGGAGAATTTGATGAACCGGTCAAAAAGAGTGACTTATCAACGGTAAAGGTTTGGCCGGTCGTTAAGGTGCTCAGTCTGATACTACTCGCATTGTACGAAAATCGCTTTCCCAGCGTCTCATAACCGTTGATTAGGTAATTACCCTGTCACTCGCGGACCTAGTACCTTTTACACTCCGGTTTGCTGAAAGACTTCGTTAGAAGCCGCGATGCCCAATCGACACTTTAATCCGCAAGTAGATAGCAGAACTGGCAACTCAGAGGTAGTAACGAAACTGAATAAAAGTCCGCACGACTGTAATTATTACAATGATTATTGTCCAATCCTGGATGCTAATAAAGTCCGTTACGTCCGTTACTCTTATTGACTAGAACTACGCGGTTATTCGACTATACGAATAAAACACTTACCCACTCATAAAGCAATTACTAACGGTAAACATAATTAACCTTCCGACGGGTGCTGCGCTTAACCAGATGTCCTCCCGCTCTGCTTTTTCACGTTGGTGGGCGCTGGAGGGGGAAGGTCACAATCTTATCTGGAGGCGATTGTTAAGCTGCAACAATCGCCTTCATCTCTACCGATCCAAATTAGGCTCATGCTCGCCGGACTGCTCCAGCTGTGTGGCGTTGACGTTAACGAGTCGTTACGTCACTTCCTGCTGCATTGCCCTGCGTTTGCAAGTTCTCGTGATGCGCTGTTCAGTTTTATAGATGAGGCGCAAGCCCAGCAGCTCCTCATGCTGAATAGAGAGGGGCTCTATCAAAGGGAGTTTCGGGCAGCGGAGGAGGAGATGAGGCTTTTCAAGGAGGAGTGGCTTAAGGGGGAGGAGAAGATGGCGGCTATGCTTGGGGTTATGTTTACCCCTATCACAGAGGAGGTAGGTGGAGTGAGATAGGTTTGTTGCCACCATCTGGAGGGAATGGGAGGATATGGAGACGCAGGTCAGGGAGGCTGAGGAGGCAGAGGAGGAGGTGATCGACCTCACGGTCGAGCAGGGGGGGGGGGGGGGGGGGGGGGGGGGGGGGGGAGGGGGGGTAGGAGGAGGAGGGGGCGGCCTAGACAGGTGGATTTTTTAGCTAGATCTGTTGTAGGTGGAGGTCAGCGCAGCGTCGCCGACTTCTTCCCGGCAGATAACCCCTCTCAACCCTTGCACCCGCATACACTTGCATACGCACAGCACGCTCACTCGCACATTGCGCAGCCAGTCGAATCTTTGGAGCGGAGCCGCGTCATCAAACAGCCCCGTGAGACCAATCGAGGCACATGTCTGACAGGATCAAAGGCCGATTGACTGATAAAACTATTATTATTATTATTATTATTATTATTATTATTATTATTATTATTATTATTATTATTATTATTATTATTATTATTATTATTATTATTATTATTATTATTATTATTATTATTATTATTATTATTATTATTATTATTATTATTATTATTATTATTGTCATTATTATCATTATTATTAGTATTATTATTATTATTATTATTATTATTATTATTATTATTATTATTATGATTATTATTATTGATAAGTCTATTATTATTATTAGAATTATTATTATTATTATTATTATTATTATTATTATTATTATTACTATTATTATTATTATTATTATTATTATTATTATTATTATTATTATTATTATTATTATTATTATTATTATTATTATTATTATTATTTAGGGAGTACATAGGCCATTAGGGAGTACATAGGCCATCGGTCCCTTTCCATGGGCTGATTGGTATAAAGCTCCTAGAGTAATGTTCTATGCCGTCACTTCCTTTATTCCACCGATTGGTGTGGAGACTTTCCTTATGGAATGGAGGACTGGATGCACATGGCCTTTTGGCTCAGCAATTGGCAGGAGATACATTATTATTATTATTATTATTATTATTATTATTATTATTATTATTATTTATTATTATTATTATTATTATTATTATTATTATTATTATTATTATTATTATTATTATTATTATTATTATTATTATTATTATTATTATTATTATTATTATTATTATTATTATTATTATTATTATTATTATTATTATTATTATTATTATTAGTGGCACCGCGATAGCCCAGTGGTTAAGGTCTACCATCTGGGACCTATCG
>WBZZ01006668.1:27500-40000 GCA_019918135.1 Paulinella micropora | reverse complement strand
TATTATTATTATTATTATTATTATTATTATTATTATTATTATTATTATTAGGGAGTACATAGGCCATCGGTCCTTTCCATGGGCTGATTGGTATAAAGCTCCTAGAGTAATGTTCTTTGCCGTCACTTCCTTTATTCCACCGATTGGTGTGGAGACTTTCCTTATGGAATGGAGGATTGGATGCACATGGCCTTTTGGCTCAGCAATTGGCAGGAGATACACACTATTATTATTATTATTATTATTATTATTATTATTATTATTATTATTATTATTATTCTGGAGGGGTGCACAAGATGGCACTCCATGGGAAGAGGAGGTGGTTGGGCCTCTCCCCACGAAGGTGACCGCTTGGGGAGGGCGGTCACCGGGATATGCGCAACTCTCAACTGGGCATTTACTCGGTAGGGGTTCGGCCAGGCAGGTTGTGGGGTTGTCTGTTGGATTGTTGGTTGGCTCGTTTTTCTTGGCTGTTGGTTTGGGTCTGGTTTCCTGGTTAGCCCATTTTCGCCGAATTTCCTGCCGAGTAAATGCCTGGGGGCTTCCAGTTCCGGTTTGGTGATCTTGTTGAGGTGAGCATTCGGAGGAAACAGTACCGAGATGGGTTGAAGATAGGATTCACATTGAGCCGAGATGGGGCTGAGTTGACCTGTTCCAACTCGGCTCCATTTCGGCTTCATGTTAATCCTATCTTCATCCTATCTGGGTTTTGTCTCCTCCCTATCTTCGCTTCTTCGGGGTTGCCTAACTGGAACACATGATGAGCGCACGTTGGAGAGGGGCTTCAGTCGGTCCCAATGCCTTGCCAGTGCCTTGCTGCGTTGCCGTGCCTTGCCCCATGCATTCACACCCTCCACCGTTGCATTTCTAACTGAGCAGCTTCGGCTGGGATTACTATACTTGTCTGTAAGACCCTATAGGTACCGCTAGGTTCGCGCCTTCTATACCCACGTGGGGGAAGGAGTTTCAGCGGCACGCCGTCCGATCTGGCTCCACTCGGGGACACCCGTACCTCATGATGTGTATTGTTAGGAGCAGCTGAAAGTCCATAAGGCATGAGAGTAGAGGCGTTGGCGATGCGATGGAGAGTGTGTGTAGTGCGTGAGGCAGGTTCTGGCGACGCTGGGGGTGCTGGCGGGCGCCGAAGGGCACGAAGCGACGCGGCAGCGTCCAGTGACACCGGCGGAAATGCGTGTAGTGTGTGTTGCAGATACCGCCGATGCTATTTGCATGGACGGGCGCTTTCCTCGGCGTAAAGAGGCGCGGCGGTGATGGCCAGCGACATTGGCCGTCTACTACTCTCAATGGATTACAAATACGCGAAGCACGGAGCTACCACTGTGGCCCTTATGGGACAAGGTAGAATCGCCGAAGACCTGGACAATCCCCGTGGGAATGCCTCTTCGACGGGCTCTGGCCCGATGTCCCAGGATGGGAGGATGAGGGCTCGCGTATATGACGGAATTCCTGAACCACGTGGAGAGGCTATCTTAGCTGCGCCTCATCCTTCCTCCCCAAACCTGGCACACGGGTCGGCGCTTCAACATAAGGCGAGCGGCGCTATATGGCAGATGGCACCGCCGCCTCGACGGTACCGGCGGGTAGATCGGTACGACAAGGACGGGCGTAATCTGATTGTCTGGGGGCTCTCAGAAGGCGCCAATCTACAGGGATCGCCTCCAAAATGAGCGGTCTTGGTCTGGTGGTCCCGGTAATGGAGTGGCAAGGCCAGCGAATGTCTCGTCACCTGGAGCTGGTCTACGAGGACGATGACAGCAGGCAGACGGCGTGGCAGCAACTCAAACATCTCAAATTCTTCGGCAGAGGGGTCAATGTGGCCCTTGGGCGCAGGCATCCATCTGCGTGGGGAAGCGGCGGTCCGGAAGGAGGAAGCTGCGACGGGATATCGCGTCTTGCCTCTGCATGAAGAATGTGTCGATGATGTGCAGGTGGTGTCTTCGGCATTGGCTGCCGATGCACCTAAGTGTGTGTCTGAGTGTGCTGATGTGCATGTGGTGCCCCTGCATTCGGCGGCCAGTGCAGTGGGGGACCAACCTGCGCAAGCACCTGCAGAGGGGGGCAGCACGAGGGCGGAAGCCAAGCGCGGCCGTCGGGTCCGGAAACGAGCCAAGAAGCACCGCTCCAAGCAGTTCGATACCGGCTTCAAGCTACTCGTCGCGAGTCACAACTGGCAGGGTAAAACGGGATACGACAACGTAGGCACGGCGGAATGGGCATCATTCTACAAGCACGAGGGCTGGCTAGTCATCGGGGCTCAGGAGCACCGCATGGGCAAGAAGCAACTTTCCAAATGCAGCCTGGATGGATTCCGGATTTTTGGAAAACCTGCGGAGGTCAGCGAGAAAAATCGCTGCAAGGGTGGAGTTCTATTCGCGGTGGCTAACTTCCTTGGTCCGTATTGCAACCTGGTGTCAGCCCCCGTCGACCACCGGCAGCAAGTGTGGCTGCGTATCGCCTCGGGTGTTACCGGCGCTCAGGATATCTATGTGGGCAACGGCTGCTTTCCCCAGGAAACGCAGGAAGAAGAGTCGTCAGAGGCGTATGCGGCCTGGCAGGCAGCTATAGCTTTTTTTGGAGCCAAAGGTCTTGTGGTCACGGTGGCGGATGCCAACGCGAAGCTCGGGCCGGCGTGCAGCCGAAAAGAGGAGGGCATCGTCGGTCAGCACGGGGAGGTCGATGATAAGGGAGCACCGGTACGTTCGGAGAACGGCAAGAGACTCGCGGCTGTCCTCGTCGCTACGGGCCTGCGAAATCTGAGCGGCTTCTCGTGCCCAGTGGAAGGGTCCTACTGGTGGTCAAGGCGTGAGCAGCGCGGCATGGGCACAGGCAAGCACCACCTCGATTACATCTGCGCGTCGCCTGGCTTGGCATCTGGAGCAAAGTTCGGAGTATGCGAAGGTGATCTTGATACGGACCACAAGGCAGTATGGGCCGAACTGACGTGGAGCGGCCAGCGCCGACCAAAGCGGGCTCCGAAACCTTACAGGTCCTTTCGTGTTGATAAGCTTATTGGTGCTGGTGTCTCGGGTAATGATCACGCTGCGAAGCAAGCGCTGGATTATCTACGCGACAAGTTCGATGACGTATTCCAGCATTGCCTACAGAAGCTTGGAGTGCATCAGCTGCCTGAGCTTGACCTATCGGGTGGTGCCGACAGCCAACGGGTGGTAGATGACGTCACCGAGGGAGTGGCGCAGTCCTTCCGAATGGCGGCGCACCGGGTCCTTGGCTCCAGATGTATACGACCCCGTTTCACCAACAATTGGTTCGACGGGGAGCTAAAGGAGCTCATTCAACAGCGCCGGGAGGCCTACGCAGCATACAGGAGGGATGAATCGAATGCGGAAGCCCGTCTGAATTGGCTACGGCTCCGCAAGCAAATTCGGAAGGCAACTCGGGCCAAGAAGTCCGCCTCCTTCAAGCAAGTGCAGGAAGAAGCGGTCAAATGTCAACGCGAGCAATCCTCAAAGCGCTTTTGGCTACTCGCGAAGCGGCTTGGCGGGGCACGCAGAACGAAGGTCTCCGCGCCGGTGCAAAGGGAGGATGGCTCACTGGCGTGTACGCTGCCGGAAAAGGTCGCTCGGTGGGAGGAATTTCGGAAAAATTCAGTGAAGCCACGGAAAAATCCGGCAAGTGCGGCTGTTGTGGTGGAGTGCTGTGCAGAAGCAGGCTCGCTGGAGTGGGAGGAAGCCGAAGCTAAGCGGCAGTTCCACTGGAACGATCGCTTCAGAGATGAGGTGGCCCGGGCTATGAAGGAGCACGAAGTAGGTGAAGACACTTGCGAAGAGCTGGACAAGCCGTTCACGCAAGAGGAGGTCCTTGCAAGGCAACGTGCCCTGAATAACCACAAAGCTTGTGGCGAGGACAAAGTGAAGAACGAGATGCTCAAGTATGGCGGCGCCTACATCAATGGCTACTTAACGCAGTACTTCAACTGGATTCGAGAAGCCGAGAGGACTCCAAAAGCTTGGGGCAAGGGAATCATCGTCAATATCCCCAAGGGTGGGGATCCTACGGATCCTGACAACTGGAGGGATATCTCGATTATTAGTTGCCTTGGTAAGCTGTATCTGTCCTTATTAGCTTCTCGTCTAACGCTCTTCGTGGATGGCCCGGATAAGCTACGTCCAGAGCAGGGAGGCTTCCGCCCGGGGCGTCGCACTACGGATCAGGTCTTTACCCTTTGGCAGAGGTTGAAGGGGCGTCAGCAGCAGAAGCGGGAGTCGTATGTCCTGTTCGTCGATCTACGCAAGGCTTTCCCGTCTCTATGGAGAGATGGCCTATTTGAGAGGCTCTGGAAGCTGGGTGTAAGGGGCAAGTTCTGGCGCACGCTACGCAGGTGCTACGAGCAGACTTCGTCGCAAGTGCTAGTTGATGGAGCACTCACCCCCGAAGTACTGGAGGGTGTAGGGGTCCAACAGGGGTCCCCTCTCTCTCCCACACTCTTCAACGTCTTTATGGATGAGCTGTGTGATCGGCTGGCGAGTGCCCTCAAGACCACGGATGTGAAGCGGCTGAAGGACATCAAGGCACTTCTCTACGCGGACGACGTGGCTCTCATCGCTCACAGTCGCACCGAGCTCCAGAAGATGGTCAATGTTGTGGCCAAGTTCGCGGAAGATTACCGGCTGGAAGTCAACTTGAAGCCTGGCAAGACGGAAATCATGCCCATTTACACGTCGAGCAAGGCGAAACGACCAAGTATCAGGGAGCGAGGTGAGCCCGTGGTGTGGTTTCGCGGCCAGAAGCTTTGTGTCACCAGTCAGTACAAGTACCTGGGAGTGGTTATCACTGACGACCTGAAGTGGAAGGAGCAGGCCCTGCGGGCTACGCGTGTCACTGAAGTCGCCACCGCAGGTTGGTACTCTTTGTGGTGTGCAGGTGAGATACAAGCTAGGTATCGTCTCATGTGCTGGAATCAACTTGTGGGGGCCAAGCTGAAGTACGCCTTCGATGTCTGGCGTGCCCCCGTATCGCAGCTCACCAAGCTGGAGGCAGCAATGCTGCGCCCCATGAGGATGATTCTCGGCATCAGCCCTAAGACAAGCAAGTGGATTACACTCTTTCTGGCGCGCTCTTTGAGTGCGGAGCGTTTGCGGCGGGCGGCGCAACTGAAGTTCTATGGACGGCTGCGTGTTCTACCGGAGAAGCGATTTCCTGTCATCGCATCTCAAGTCAAATCCGACTGGACTGCGGAGGCCGAAGGCGCTATCAGGGACTCAATGGATCTACAACAAGGGCTTCAGGAGCTCCTAAATAGCTCAGAGAAGGACCTCGAGGGATGGTGTTCGACTGTGGACAAGTGGGCCCTTCAGCAGGACGTCAAGATGGTGCAGCAACTGATTGGGACAAGCGAGAGGCAGGCAGCGATCTTACTGATGGCCTGCGAGTCATCCTAAGACAAGTCTTTGGAACTAAGGAGTTCCCAAGATGGGTAGCCCTTGATGATGCGCATTATAATCTGCTTCGGAGAAGGTTGCTCAGCTGCAACAACCGCCTTCGGTTGTACCGCAGCAAGTTGGTCAGTGGCATGTCCCCTCGCTGCTTCTGTTGTCATGATGATGTCAATGAGTCCCTTGCGCATTACTTATGGGATTGCCCCATGCATGAGGGGAGACGTAAGCAGCTGTTGCTGAGTATGCAGAGGCTCGGTGGCATGGCTGTGGGGGGTGCTGAGGGGGATGGAGGGAGTGAGGAGGGTGGTGAGGTCGTAGGCGGTGAGGTTGTGGTGGAGGATGTGTTGCCTGGGCGGGAGCGGGAGGGCTCTGTGCGGCAGAGTTGGGATGATATGTCGCCTGTGGATCAATCACGATTGTTTTGTAAGCTTTTTCAGGGGAAGTCGCGCTTCCGCAGTAACTTTAGGCTTGCTGCGTTGTTAGGGGTTACAGCGTTGCGTCCCCCTCCAAAGTTGGATGTGTTGTTTGGATCATATGTGTCTGAGTGTTGGTCTGCTAGGGAGGGTAAAAGGGAGGAGCTTGGGGTGGAGGATGGGGGCGAGGTGATTGGCCTCACTGAGGTTCCATCAGCTTCTGTCCCACCCTCTCCCCCAAGTGACGTTGATGTTGCGCGGCGCGGCCGTCCGCGCAGTGTGGACGTCCTGGCTAGAGAGAGGGGTTCGGGAGCGCAGCGTAGTGTCTCCGAGTTCTTCTCTTCAGCTAACACCCTTGCATCTAGCTCTTCATGCACTTCACAGCCCCCATCTGCCCCTGCTGTTGCTGTTGCTGCTATGTCTGTTTGGTGTTCTGACAATGCGTTGGGATCGGCTGACCCCGGTGACCCAATGGAGGCACATGTCCAGGATCTGGATCTGATGCCATAGTCTGAGGAAGCCTATTATTATTATTATTATTATTATTATTATTATTATTATTATTATTATTATTATTATTATTATTATTATTATTATAATATTATTATTATTATTATTATTATTATTATTATTATTATTATCATCATCATCATGATTATTATTGGACACCGTGATAGCCCAGTGGTCAAGTTCTACCATCTGGGCCCTGTCGCCAGTTCGATTCCCGTCGGTGCCAGTTCGATTCCCATTGAACATACCGGTCCGTCTGGAAGTGTTGGAACTGCCCATGCGGGGGTTTCATTAGAGCATATCGTCAATTCTTCGTACTCCCCTCACGGGTGAGACGATGGAGGCGCATGTGCAGATTTGCATCAGTCATTGACAGAGAAGCACTATCATGATTGTTATTATTATTATTATTATTATTATTATTATTATTATTATTATTATTATTATTATTATTATTATTATTATTATTATTATTCCATCTGGGCCCTGTCGCCAGTTCGATTCCCGTCGGTGCCACCAGTATTTTCATTGAACATACTGATCCGTCTGGACCAGTATTTTCATTGAACATACCAGTCCGTCTGGAAGTGTTGGAACTGCCCTTGCGGGGGTGTCATTAGAGCTTATCGTCAATTCTTCGTACTCCCCTCACGGGTGAGACGGTGGAGGCGCATGTGCAGAAATGCATCAGCCATTGACAGAGAAGCACTATTATTATTATTATTATTATTTTGGGGGGCACCAATACATCGTTGGGTGTCACCGCCACACGGCGGGGTTTGGGCCGTTGGCAGCTTGTTATGAGGGGTACATAATCAGTGCTCCACTGATTCATGAGACGGAAACTTTTACTGAGAGAAGCTCTCTCACCACGCTCACGGCTCTTGGCTCGGGGTGGCCTCTGGTATCACTCGGGGTGCGGGGGGTGGGGGTTATCTGAGGGAGGGGGTTGGGCTCAGTGGGTCACTGGACAGGTTGGTTAACTAAACTACTGTCGGTATGAGTGGGAATGAAGGCGACAGGCTCCACACATTTCCACAAGCCTTGAAATCACTCAACTGCCACAGTAGCGACTGCCTGGACGCGGGGCTCCTGACTCACCCTCTCTCCCAGAACCCCTCGTGCTCACTTTGCGGATGCCATGGGGATGCTCTGGCGGAGGGTCGGGACGTGTTGGGTGCATGTGACCGGGCCTGTCACTTAGTGTTCTCGGTAGATGACTCTTTTGTAGCTTCTATCGGACGCAGGGTGGCTTGCCACGACACCTCAATGATGCATAGTACGTCACGTCTCTGACCTGGTTACGGGGGCGGGTAACTGAGGCGGGTTCCTGAAGGCTGGTTACGGAAGCTATGTTATTGTTGTTGGGTTCCTGGCTGCTATGTTATTGTTGTTGGGTTCCTGGCTGCTATGTTATTGTTGTTGGGTTCCTGGCTGCTATGTTATTGTTGTTGGGTTCCTGGCTGCTATGTTATTGTTGGTTCCTGGCGGCGTACATGTTTATGCTTTTTTAAGGGTTGAGCTTTAAATAACCCCACTCGGGTCTTCTTTTATCGAGCTCACCACTCGGTGGATGGAGGCCTGGGGTAGACTTATACGATGTTTTTGATGCTAGGTTCCGTCTCCAGGGATTCGACTGGCATCGCTGCTTTGCCTCACCGCACTGCCTCACCCACACATCCACGCTGGCACACTGTTTCTCCTCTTGCTCTTGTACCTATGTCGCACACAGCTATGAGCTCACGCCGATGAGTGGTTGTGACGAGGTGCACCCAGCTGGATTGCGGGCGAGCCACGGCGGCCTCGCTCTCGCTCGCTCTCTCTCTCTCTCTCTCTCTCTCTCTCTCTCTTTTTTTTTTTTTTTTTTATACTTTTTTTTTCTTTTTTTTTTTTTTTTTTTTTTTTGTTTTTTTTTGTTTTTTTTTGTTGCTTTGCTTTGCTTTGCTTTGGGCGAGGCCTAGCTTTCACATGGGCGGGCTGAGCCTATGAGGGGCGCACGATAAGCGTTCCATTGATTTATGAGACGGGTCCCAATTACTGAGAGTAACTCATGTGAGTTGCTCATCATACTCATGGCTTGGCTCGGGGTGGCCTCTGGAATCACAAGGGGTGGGCACTGGGGGAGGGGGTTGTGTTCAGAGGGTCACCGCGAAGGATGGTCAACCAAACTACTGTCGGTCGGAGTTTGTACGAAGGCGAGAGGCCCTACACCTTACCACAAGCCTTGAAACGACTAAATGACCAAAGTAACGACGGACCGGAGCGGGGCTCCTGGCTCACCCTCTCTCTCAGCACTCTTCGTGCTCATCCTGCGGATGCCATGGGGTTGCTCTGGCGGAGGGTTATGGGGTGGTGGGTACACGTGCACGGGCCTGTCACTCTGTGCTCTCGGTAGATGACTCACTTGCAGCGTTTATCGGACGCAGGGTGGTTTGCCACGACACCTACCTCGATGATGCACAGCGGGTCTGCCTCGTGCCTGGTTACGGATGCAGGTAAGTGTTTGTGTGTATTCCTATACATACGTACACGTATGCTTTTTAAGGGTTGAGCTTTAAATAACCCCACCTGGGTCCTCATTTATCGAGTTTACAACTCGATCAATGCGGCACCGGGGTCCCATACCACTTATGTCAGGTTCTTATGCGAAGAGCGCGGCCGCTAGTGCTGGCCCTATGGGTCAAGGCGGTAATCCTTCAGGTTTAGACGTTCCCCGTGGGAGTGCGCCTGCGGGTGGCGATGGCTACTCGGCCGGGGTGGGGTGGTCGAGTGCTCGCGTACCTGACGGGCAACCTGAATCACGTAGAGCCAGCAATCCTGCTGCATCTCGATCACCCTCCCCAACCTCGGAAGAGAAGTCACGTCCGGAAAGGTCTGGTCACGGCGTGTGGCAAGCGGTACCGCCACCGAGGAGGTGGCGGAGGAAGGTACGAAATGAGCTGGATAAGAGATGTTGCATAGTATGGGGGCTATCGCATGTCTCTCAGACAGTGGTCATGGCGCGAGAGCTCCGAATTCTCGGTCTCGGGGAAGTCGAGGTGGAATTCGCGGGCAGAGGTAGTGGGCGACATTTGCGGATTAAATGTGCGTCTTGTGAGGAGGCGGAGAAGATGGTGCGGCTGCTGCGGGAGCGTAAGTTCTTCACGGGAAAGGTTCACGTTGCGACGGGTAGGACTTTCCGGGAAAGAGAGAAGCAGCGGGCTGCACGGGGGGGTGCCCAGTATGTAGAGATGCAGAGGGAGCTTCGCAAGCAGGGGTTTGGCTACTGGGTGCTCGACGTGGAAGTCGACGAGCCCCAGGGCGAAGCCTCAAGCGGTGAATCTCCCTTGGCGGAGTGGGGCGGGATGCGGGAGCTGGAGGAGCTGGGGCGGAGGGTGCAGGATGGGCCGTGGAGGGTGGCGGAGGGCTCCAGGCGGGCTCAACCGAAGCGCAGGCATCGGCATCAGCTTCGTTCTTCCCAATTTGTGAAAGGCTTCCCACTGAGGGTGGCCTCACATAATTGGCAAGGCAAAGTGGGTGCGGATAGCCCAGGCTTTGGGGAATGGCCGGAGCACTACAAGGAGCGAGGCTGGGTGATCGTCGGAGTCCAGGAGCACAACCTAACGTCGCAGAAGGTGGAGAAGCTCCAAGTCGACGGCTTCGCAGTCCTCGGCAAAGCGGCTGCAACTGGCGCCTGTTCCACACCCACCGCAATTGTGGGTGAGGCTGTCGTCTGGGAGCGCGACGGCGTCGGATGTGTTCGTCGGCAACGGCTACTTCCCCCAAGAAAATCAACGAGAGGAATCTATTGCAGCCTATGAGGCGTGGCAGGCGGCCGTCTCCTACTTCGCCACCAAAGGTCACGTGGTTACGGTTGGTGATGCTAATGCTAAGCTGGGGCCCGCCAGAATAGCGCGGGAGGAGGGAGTGGTGGGCCTCTTTGGCGAGATAGATGGGAGGGGTAGAGGGGTTAGGAGTGAGAATGGTGAGTTGCTGGCTGCGATGCTTGTTGCCACGGGGTTGCGCAATCTCAGTGGGTTTTCGCAACCACGGGGGGACAAATATTGGTGGTCTAGGCAGGAAAATGTAGGTGCACGAAGGCATCTACTGGATCACATCTGCGTCTCTTCCGAGCTGGCGGAGGAGGCAAGCTTCGGCGTCGACGAGGTAAACCTTGATACCGACCACAAAGCTGTGTGGGCGGAACTGGTCTGGGGGGACAGCCACCCCCCAAAAAGCAGGTAAAGAGGTACAAAGCATTCAAGGCAGAGCGCTTGATAGGCAGGGTAGTTGAGGGTAAGGAGAGTGAGCTGTCTAAGCTTAGGTTGAAGTACGACGAGACCTTTGCAGCTGGTATATCGGGGCTGTTGCCAGATGGCCTCCCAGATCTATCAGCAGTGGAGGACCCGGATGAGCTTCAGCAGGAGGTAGATAGGGTCGCTAGCTTAGTGGTCCGAGCTTTCACGGGCGCAGCCGTGAAGGTCTTGGGAGTTCGGGTGATTAGGCCAGGGTTTACTAATGCATGGTTTGATGAGAGTCTTAGGGAAGCGATTGCGCGACGGAGAGAGGCATACGCCCTCTGGCGAAGGAATGAGGCCAACCGAGAGGCCTGGCAAAGGTATAAAGAAGCGAGGAAGGCGGTCAGAAGGTTATGCAAGGAGAAGAAGGAGCAAGCGTGGAAGCGGGTCCAGAATGACACCGCTGCCAACTTCAGGAGCGCTACCATGGCCACGTACTGGAAGCTGTCAAAGCGTTTGGGCGGGGTTCGGCGGTCGAACGCTTCTGCTCCTGTTCGGAAGCCCGATGGCACTCTGGCATGCACACTCCGGGAAAAACTACAAGAATGGGAAGAATACCGCCGACGTATGGTGGTCCCCAAAGAAAACCAGTTTTTGGAGGATGCATGTGTAGAGGAAGTCGGTTCTGATGAGGAAGCAGCGCGGATTGAGCCCGAGCGGAAGGCCCGCGAAACCTTCCAGTATAACGACAACCTGCGCGACCAATTCGAGGCCATGGCGCAAGCCGAGGAGATCCGGACTGAGACGGGCCCGCTGGACTATGATTACACCGAGAAGGAAGTGGAGCTCTGCCAGGAAAATCTCCAGAATCACAAAGCGTGCTCACCGGATAAGATCAAGAACGAGATGCTCAAGTACGGAGGCACGCGGATTGTGAGCTTTCTGGTGCGCTTCTTCAACTGGTTGAAATCGTGCGAATACACCCCCAGCGACTGGGGCAAAGCGATTATCGTCAACATCCCAAAAGGAGGCGACCCAACCGATCCGGAAAATCGGAGAGACATCGCGATTCTGAGCTGTCTGGGTAAGATGTATCTGTCCCTTATGGCGGCGAGGCTTACGGCTTTCATCGATCAGCCGGGCAGGCTGCGCCCAGAGCAGGGTGGGTTCCGGCCAAAACGTAGTACGGGGGACCAGATTTTTGTCCTTAAGGAGCGTCTGCGCCTTAGACAACAAGCTGGCCTCCGTTCTTTCGTTTTGTTCGTGGATCTGAGAAAGGCATTCCCTACGGTTTGGCGGGCCGGGTTGTTTCAGAGGCTAACCCAGATGGGGGTACAGGGCAAGTTCTATCGCATTCTGCGGCGTTTTTACCGAAGAACGTCATCGCGAGTGCTAGTCGATGGCGAACTCACTGGTGAAGTGCTGGAAGAGATGGGAGTTCAGCAAGGGTCGCCGTTGTCACAGTCGCTGTTCAACGTCTTCATGGATGAGCTAACGGTCCGAATCGCGAAAGAGTTGGAGATCGAGGACCTCAACCGCATCGAAGACATACGGACCCTGCTTTACGCCGACGACGTTGCGGTAATTGCGCATAGTGTCACGGAGCTTCAACAGATTGTAAATGTCGTGGCGACATTCGTGGAGGACTATCGGCTTGAAATCAACCTGGAACCGGGCAAGACGGAAGTCATGCCGATATACGGGCACGCCAAGTCAAAAAAGTCGCCCCCATGCGTGAGGTTCCGGGGCAAGGTTCTCAACGTCACCGACCACTACAAATACCTGGGAGTTCTGCTCACGGACACCCTCTCCGATAAACCGCAAGCGAAGCGGGCGGCGGAAATCACTGTAGCGGGAACGGCTGCCTGCTACCCCCTCTGGATTGCCCATGAAGTTCCAGCGCGTCTTCGGCTGATGAATTGGCAGCAAATGGTTGGCGCAAA
>WBZZ01006667.1:12500-20000 GCA_019918135.1 Paulinella micropora | reverse complement strand
GTGAGGGGAGTACGAAGAATTGACGATAAGCTCTAATGACACCCCCGCAAGGGCAGTTCCAACACTTCCAGACGGGCCGGTATGTTCAATGAAAATACTGGTCCAGAAATGTTCAATGAAAATACTGGTGGCACCAACGGGAATCGAACTGGCGACAGGGCCCAGATGGTAGAACTTGACCACTGGGCTATCACGGTGTCCAATAATAATAATAATAATAATAATAATAATAATAATAATAATAATAATAATAATAATAGTGCTTCTCTGTCAATGGCTGATGCATTTCTGCACATGCGCCTCCATCGTCTCACCCGTGAGGGGAGTACGAAGAATTGACGATAAGCTCTAATGACACCCCCGCAAGGGCAGTTCCAACACTTCCAGACGGGCCGGTATGTTCAATGAAAATACTGGTCCAGAAGGATCGGTATGTTCAATGAAAAAACTGGTGGCACCGACGGGAATCGAACTGGCGACAGGGCAATAATAATAATAATAATAATAATAATAATAATAATAATAATAATAATAATAATAATAATAACAGTAATAATAATAATATACTATAATAATAATAATAAATTAATGATAATAATAACAATAATAATAATAACAATAATAATAATAATAATAATAATATTAATAATGAAGATATTAATAATAATATTAAATAATAATAATAATAATAATAATAATAACTTATGATAATAGTGCTTCTCTGTCAATGGCTGATGCATTTCTGCACATGCGCCTCCATCGTCTCACCCGTGAGGGGAGTACGAAGAATTGACGATAAGCTCTAATGACACCCCCGCAAGGGCAGTTCCAACACTTCCAGACGGGCCGGTATGTTCAATGAAAATACTGGTCCAGACGGATCGGTATGTTCAATGAAAATACTGGTGGCACCGACGGGAATCGAACTGGCGACAGGGCCCAGATGGTAGAACTTGACCACTGGGCTATCACGGTGTCCAATAACTTATGATAATAATAATAATAATAATAATAATAATAATAATAATAATAATAATAATAATAATAATAATAATAATAATAATAATAATAATAATAATAATAATAATAATAATAATAATAATACTATATCTGAGGCGTACTGATGCAGCTAATGGCATATCCTCAACGGACATAAGCCTCCAATACCCTTGTTCGAGGTCCTCCACCCCCCCGTGTCAGTCTCTCGCCTGATGATCGGGGCCACCGATGGAGCTCCTGAGGGCAAGACTGCACTAAGCCGAGGTTATTCCGCAGTCCCAGCAACCTCTTGCAAGACGTCACCGAATGTGCAGGTGCATACACCAAGCGCGGTTGCTAGAGCTGCCTCGAAACCCCACCCATAACAATCTGGTGTCTGCTGGGTCCTGGGCTATCAACCAGCATATGCGGAGTTTAAGATCTTTTACGCGCGCAACGACCCTCCTCCCCAGCATCTACCACCAAAGGGTTATGAGTTGGCGTCACAGTTTAACGCCTTGAGGCCATTGGGCTGGAACTCTGTTTAGCAAGTGTGACTAGGTTTTTTCATCGGGATTTCCCTCAAATATGTCACAGTCAACACTCCAAGGCAGATTTACTATATCTGAGGCGTACTGATGCAGCTAATGGCATATCCTCAACGGACATAAGCCTCCAATACCCTTGTTCGAGGTCCTCCACCCCCCCGTGTCAGTCTCTCGCCTGATGATCGGGGCCACCGATGGAGCTCCTGAGGGCAAGACTGCACTAAGCCGAGGTTATTCCGCAGTCCCAAAACCTCTTGCAAGACGTCACCGAATGTGCAAGTGCATACACCAAGCGCGGTTGCTAGAGCTGCCTCGAAACCCCACCCATAACAATCTGGTGTCTGCTGGGTCCTGGGCTATCAACCAGCATATGCGGAGTTTAAGATCTTTTACGCGCGCAACGACCCTCCTCCCCAGCATCTACCACCAAAGGGTTATGAGTTGGCGTCACAGTTTAACGCCTTGAGGCCATTGGGCTGAATAATAATAATAATAATAATAATAATAATAATAATAATATACGTGCCACGACAGTGACACGAACTGAATACAACTGAAATGAAAATAAAAATCATATTTACTTATTATATCAATGCTAACTAAGCTATTGATACTTTGGCAAACACTGCAACTTAATAAAACAATGCTTGCCGCTCGTAGGGATGAGTCACTGGGAAGCTAGTATTACTATGATAATACTACACGATTGTTTGAATAACGAACAGTGCCTCAGGCACAAAAAATCAAGGAATGCAATGATCTTATGCGGCGATCATTTTTTCCCGAGTGCAAGTAGCAGCAAATGCAGCAAGAATTCTTGTCACAAAAGGGCCCGCCGCTCCATCGTTTCTGATATGTTGCTTAGCCCATTGAAAGGCTAATTCCACCGGATTCAGTTCAGGTGAATATTTGGGTAAGTATACCATCTCGACCCCGATTCCAGCTAAGAGCACTCTCAACGCGGGGATCACTTGTCGGGCGTGGTGAATGGCTGCATTATCCATAACGATGCGGTCCCCTGCCACGATGACACCCGCCTCCACTCCATGCATCAGCGCGTCGGCGAAGTCCACCGCACTGTTGGTTCCATTCTTGAGAGACAAGATTGTTCCTCCTCTGTGATGGCGCAGCAGAAACGTCACCACGTAACGTCCGTCTTGAGCAAGACAACACAATAGAACACAAGACAAGCACAATATACAACGTTGCAAAGAGGAATTGTTTCTGATCATGACAGCTATTGAAAACGCAAAAAGCCATGAAACCTGCGTTTGTAAGCGCGCGTATACGGTAGCAAGTCGTTGCCTACCGTACCTTCTTATCTACCTCAAAACTGACAAACTTTCGTTCCCTACAAGTGAATCACTGCTAGCTATGGCTACTCTGTCACCAAGCAAGAACCATACCCTGGATTTCAAGGCAAGCCTGGCGGGACAACTGCTGGAATTGGGTACACTGTTGAACTTTTCTCTCCCCCCCCTGGAAAAAAAACCCCTCCCTCCTGTGATGTTTTGCCTCAATCCTGTGATATTTTGCCTCAATCCTGTATGGTTTTGCCATTCCCCAACAAATTTGTGCGCAATGTGTGAATGATTTAGCCAAGGATCCCTTGGTAGCGTCCAAGACTCCCACAAGCGAAGGGGTGGCGGAGTGGTTGAATGATCACGTAGACGCAAACGCTCTGAGGGATGAAGCCTACAACATCAAGAAACAGATTAACCGCAAAAAGGTGGCACTCATCAAGGCGCGAAAGAAGCTGGAAAAAGTCATTCGACTAAATGCAAAAGGCAGAAACAAGCCTGATGGAGGTATATATATATGTATATATATATACCACGCCTCCTGTTGTGAGAGTGAGAGTGTGAGAGAGAAGAGAGAGAGAGAGAGAGAGAGAGAGAGAGAGAGAGAGAGAGAGAGAGAGAGAGAGAGAAGAGAGAGAGAGACTCAGAGAAAGAAATGATTGTTTCTTTTGCACAGGTCTATCTTATGACGACCCGGAAGCAAACTTCAAAACAATTGCATGCAACAGCAAGAAGGAGTATGTGGCACGCGAGAGGGTGGGCGAACTTTGGCAAGAGCTCGAAGCACTTGCTGGGGACGCTGTCAGACTCAGAATCCGCACTTGTTGATTCTTCTTTGAGTTTTTGGATCAAATCAGCCTTATCCTTGCTGTTCATTTGGCTGTCCTGGTTCAACGTAAACGAATCGATGAGGACAAATTGCGCTTCAATAGTAACTTCGAATTTTTCGTACTTTTCATCATCAGGACACTCCCATGCCACTATTTCTCCTGGCAGCTTTGACTGATGAAACTTTTTCTTCAGCACCCAGGATGGTGCAAACTTTTTCGAAGCCAAGTCTTCAGCGTACCATGGCTTTGCGCTGCTTTTGCGTTTCTCACTTACACCAAAAATATGAATCGAAACTTGGCTCTTGCTGCTCACGTTTTCGGCACATAATTTCACATCCATGACCCTACCAACGTAAAATACCTCAGGCCAGCCATAACAGCGAAAATCTGCGGCGCAAAGCAATCCTAGAGCGGGTAGATCCATTTCTTGAAGTTGTGTGTTGACTGCCTGCAGCTTGTTGGGATTACGACACAGACTTTGCCACTCCAAAACTTTCGTGAATAGATCTTGAGGCTCTTCCGTAGTATGCTGTTCCACCTTGATCTCAGTAGACTGTTGCGCATGCACGACAGGTACGGATGGGTGGGCCTGGCCCACAGAAGTAGCAGTAGTAGTAGTAGTAGTAGTAGTAGTAGTAGTAGTAGTAGTAGTAGTAGTAGTAGTAGTAGTAGCAGCAGCAGCAGTCGGCTGTTGCCCCTTGACTGGAACGGATGAGCGGCCGCGGGCCTCAGCAGTAGTAGTAGAAACAGTAGCAGTGGCAGCAGTAGCAATAGGCTGTTCCACCTTCACACTTGGTACGGATGGTCGGGCATCAGCAGTAGTAGTAGAAACAGTAGCAATGGCAGCAGTAGCAATAGGCCGTTCCACCTTGACACTTGGTACGGATGGTCGGGCCACAGTAGCAGTAGCTGCAACAGGCTTTTGCACCTTGACAGGTACGGATGGCTGGGCCACCGCAGTAGTAGTAGTAGCAGTAGCAGTGCCAACAGTACTATTGCCAATATGCTTTTGCTTTTTGTAGGATTCGAACTGTTCGTTGATGCGATCCAATTCATGCTCGATATTATCAACTTCAGACAACCAGGCTTGTCGTGCGGCGGCTGCCCGGGCCTGGGGCGCAAGTAGTTTGGGCATGTTGCGACTGCCTTCATCATCATCATCACTGTCCGAAACTATGACGTATTCCTTTTTTTCTTGCTTCTTTACAGCCAAAGCTGCGGCCGCCACCGGCATGAGCACCTTGATTGCGCCAGGATGGTGAAGATTTTTGAGCTGTCGGCGCTTCTTCCTCCCAGGTACATGAGTCTGCCCATTGCCAAAAGTGCGTTCATAGGTAGCATCGAACGGGTGCGGATCTTTGGGTAGGACGTCTTTGTGTCCATCCATCTCCTTGAAGATTTCCTCACATTCGGCCGCATACAATGCCTAAGTATGCATGCATCAACTTATGTATACGCTGCTGCCACCTCCCTTCCCCCCCCCCCAAAAAAAACAACAACAAAACAAAACAAACACAAACAAACAACAATAAATTAAACAACAACAAATTAAACAACAACAACAACAAACAACAACAAACAACAACAAACAACAACAAACAACCAACAAACAGCAAACAACAACAAACCAACAACAAACCAACAACAAACCAACAAACAGCAAACAGCAAAAAACAAACAACAAACAACAAACAATAAACAAACAAAACAACAAAACAAACACAGAACAACACATGTATGTATAGCATTGTATTTACGTATACCATGCTTCTCTTCTTGCCACGTCGTGGCTGACCAGCCTCAGCCGCCTCTTCCTTTTCTTTTTCTTCACGCCGTATTTCGAAGGCAGACTTCCAGATTTGCTGGCCCTCGTCTGGATCAAGCTTGATTTTTGTTCCTTCAGCCGTCCACGTAGATGCTGCGCCTGCATATTTATTACGTAAAATTTACATGCATACATTGATAAACAAAACATAATTATAGACAGCATGCAGGAACATACATATATTGACAACAAAGTATGTCACTAGAAATGTAAAAGGAGGAAGATAAACAGACCGTCTCCTAATTTCAGCCGGAGGAATTCGTTAGCTTTCTTGATCAGCGCGTTGCTGAACTTTGAAGGCTGAAGGCTCTCCATGCTTTTGGATTCCTGTATGTGTGTGAGTTTGAATCTGTGTATGTGTAGCCCCTACTAAGAGAGAGAGAGAGAGAGAGAGAGAGAGAGAGAGAGAGAGAGAGAGAGAGAGAGACTAGAGAGAGAGAGAGAGTATTACCCTTTTGAGTTTCTCCTTGTTGCGCTGCACCTCCACGTATGCACACAAAACGTTGATGAAACGTCAGAGTCAGAGTCGGAGGATGCCTCGGACAGTGCTGATTCAGATAACGAGAAGAAAGGCAGCCGCTTTAGGAATGAGGAAGACAGTGACTCTGAGTGATTAATGAGTAAGGACATGACAAGACTTGCAGTCTGTTATTAATACTACTGAGACAACCAACTTGATCACCATCAGTAGACTAATCATTATTGACTTCCCACTCATCACTGCGCCGGAGTGGAAAGTATTTTCTTATTAAAGTGTTTGTGTCACGTTGAAAAGTATGTATAACTTGAATACAGTTGAATTATATATATTAATTAATATTATTATATATAATATTGATAATTGGGTTTATATACTAAGTATTAATAATATTAATGTTGCTTATTAATGTTACTATGATTAATATTAATATTAATATGATTTATGATTTTCATTTTAGTTGTGTTCAGTTCAACGCTCAGTGTGTTGTATTAATAAACGGTGCCGAGCCTCAGCGAGCATTATTTATATTAATATTATTAATATTAATACGTGACTATGATTCTCTGCCGGCGCCGGACCTGCTAATAAATTTAGTTTTTTTTCAAGTTAAAAAATTAATAATTAGTTCGGTTGAAATCCGACTACTAATTTGATTTCCGACCACTAATCAAATATCTGACAATTAATTGTATTTCTAACCACTAATTCAAAATCTGAACATCAATTCAAATTTGATTGGAAGTTTTGCCACTTGAATATCCACAGTAATATTATGGTAATATCGTTTTTTTTTTTTTTTTTTTTTTTTTTTTTTTTTTTTTTTTTTTGTAGTAATACTTTCCGAGGCTTCTGACACAATGGACAATTTATTAATAATGTATTTAGTCATACCGGCCCACCCCAATGACAATTACCTATTTTACCTATATCACTCTAAGTGTAACGGTGAATTCAAAGCTTTGGCGGTTTGGGGGTTGTGGCGCTAGGTGACGTTGTATTAATATCAGACTGAGCACGTTGTGATAACGTTACTGACGACGACCGGCCAAAACCTTTACTGTTGATAATTCACTCTTTTTGACCTGTTCATTTCAAGTAGGCAGACGTTAACGACCGGCCAAAACCTTTACCGTTGATAATTCACTCTTTTTGACGTGTTCATTTCAAGTAGGCAGATATTAATACAACGAACTCTTATTAACCGAGTCTGTGGGAGCAGGTGAAATACCAGTAAATAGTAGAGAGGTCACTTCGTTTATTTACGTAATTTCGAACTCTTTGCAGGCTTGCCAGTGGATGCAACTTACGATCAAGTGTAGAACGACGTCTGAACGTAGATTGTGAGGTCTCCAGTTCTCAAACGGATAGTGTCTTTTTATTTCTAGTTAAGTCATAAAACGGGTAGTGTCGGGTTAGTAAACTTGAAAACCAAACTGATTTGGGAAGGCTAGACGAGAATGACTGGGACAGATGTAAAAAGCAGTCAAACATTGTTTTTCCGTCACTCGTGTATCCTTGTCCACAAATTTACCGCAAC
>WBZZ01006666.1:37500-48350 GCA_019918135.1 Paulinella micropora | reverse complement strand
TAGGCATCACCCCCGGATAGCCGGTAAAAAATACCTTTTCCTGGTGACAGGTGCACCAGCTTGTTTTTCAGTATTATTTGTCCGGATTGGACCTGATGCCATTTTATTCCTGGTCTGTTGCCGTTTTCCTTTTTGGCTTCACTGAGCTAATACAACGAGACATCATTCTCATTCTTGAGGACTGTGTTTGGTTGTATTACCGACTTTTTACGAGCTATCGTTGGGGGCATTACATTTGGAGTCCACATCACTAGGGTGATTTCTTTCTGCTTTGCCACACAGGCAACAGAGTGAATTTTCACTGACCTGTCTCACACGGGGACGTCAGACGAAAACAAATACTCCAACACAGCTCCCTCATAACTCTTTCACAAAACAAATAATTTGATTGGTCTCAAGCAGGTGTCTCGTACCCTCTAGCCCAATCAGTATCTGTGTGCTCACAAGGAGACATCAGATACAAACTCTCTGTCGTTCTTGCTGTTCTCACACAGAGACCAAGAAGAAGGAGGTGGACAGAAGAGTGAAGGAACACACACAAAACACAAACAAGCATAGGGACAGGAGCACAACACTCTACCCTTCTAGTTTGTGCATTTATCTGCATTATCTCACACATACGTCAGAGTATTTTTGCAAATCTCTGATCGTTTTCTAAAGGTAGGTCTGAGAACCTATCCGACCGACTGTCGACTTCTCAAGGAGAGCTTTTCTAGCTTCTCTATTACTATCTGTGTGTAGGTCCAAGTGCCTCATACTAGATACAATATAGAAAAGAAGGAGGAGAAAGTAATCTGAGTAAGGAGAACAAGAAATCGGAGAAAGTCTCAAAGACTATTTTTCTCAAACAAAAACAAACATACAAACAGTGTTTCATAGAGGACAGGGAATCTTATCCTACCCTCTCTATTAGTTTCTCTCTTCACTAGTCAATCGACTGAAGGAGGAACAGAACACAAACGAACAAAAACCAAACATAGGAGCTGACACTGTCCTCCTGTTGATCACTACTACGACATCATGTCGACAGAGACCGCCGAAGTGAGTGAATTCTCGGAGGCAGATCAAAGAAGAGAAGAAGAAGAAGCAGGAGGAGGAGGAGGAGGAAGAGGATTGAATGAAGGAGGAGGAGGAGGATTGAATGAAGGAGGAGGAGATGAAGGAGTAGGAGGAGGAGTAGAAGAGGGCTGGGATGATGAAGGAAGATATGGAGGAGACGAAGATGAAGGAGGATTTGAACAAGAAGAGACGGGAGGAGGAGGAGCATATGGTAATCCCTTACCACCTGCCTACACGGGAGGAGGAGGACGAAAAATGATCGACTTGATTCATAGTGATGGAGAGGAGATCACAGTGGAGGAACAACAGTGGGTGCAAGACCACTATGACCTCACTAAAAAAGAGTTTGATAACAAGATGGGGGTAGAGAAGGATACCTATGTGTGGATCCCTCAGGATCAAAGAAGAGAGAAAAGTCGTGCTAAAAAGGATGTCTATATCCTATTATCAAACACAGCACAGCTCCTCGGCAAACTGGTCTCTGATCCAGAAGAGAGAAAGAAGATACAGCATATCAAGTTTGGGGACACACACACCCACCTTGAATTACTCGATGCTATCTTTGGGGTGTACACTCAAACCCTGATTTGGGAACGTACATACGGCCCACGATGTGAGGGTTACCTCCAGTACACAAACCCAAGAGCAACGGCCAGATTCCTCGCGACTGGTCAGGAGGCAGTCGATGTAACAAAAATGAAGACCAATCTGGGTTCGAAAAACTCGAGTGGTATATTTCATTTTTTTACAATGGAAATAAAGGCCTTGGAGGAGGGGAAGGCAGAGATGGAAAAAAGCATTAAGGCAGCAGGAGAAACTCATCCTGTGATTGATGAGTTAGAGAAGACCGACAGAGTTCTGACCAAGATCAGACTGTTAATGGGTGCGTTACTGCACAAGGAGGCATGGAAGAGATGGATTCCTACCAAGGATCACTCTGTCCTTAAATCACTTAGTAACGCACCACCGGTCGCCAACAAAGCAGGTGTTGACCAATATGTGGAGAAATATAATTTTCTCAGATCTGCTTCTGAATTGGTGGCCTTTATCACTCATGCTCAAAAGCTGGTGATATCTGAGAAGAAGAAGGCGAAAGAGAATGAGGAGTTCGAGAAGACGATGAGACTGGAAAGAATGAAAGCAAAAGTGAGTGGTGCAAAGACACACCCTCCGACATATTTGACCCCACCAGCTCCTGCCCCACCAGCCCCTGCACCCTCGGGCTCAACTACGGTGGTGGTCACAAACACGGAGAAGAAGGACAGACAAAACATCATAAATGCCTTCAAGGGGAAGAAAGGAGGAGTGGCAAGTCTCATGCTATATGCCAAGACGAGCTCAGACAAAGACTCTGATGCTTCGCTTTTGAGCAAGCTCAAAGAGATCAATGCCTGCATGAAGGCTTTTCCTTGCGACGAAACGCAGGAATACGAGGCCCTTGTTACTGTTTTTGACCAATCTCTAGTCTCGGAGGGATTTGATCTGACACAGTACAAGTTTTTGAGAAAGAAGGAGGAGATTAAGAGAAACAATGCAACAGGCCTAGACGCTCAGTGTGAACTGGCGGTGGCCACACTCATTTCATATTTTCAATCTCATGGATACCAGCATCTCTGCACTGGTACTCTCATAGGATTTGAAATCTTTGAGACAGTGGCGATGAGTTTGAGGAGTGCTGTTGGCTTGGCGGCGAACCTTACGGAGGTAGTTTCCTCCTATGGGCTATTCTATGGCCGCAAGTCGATCATCCTCTATTTCTTTTCGGCGTTACACACAGTTAACCCGAGTAAGCTTACTCAGCTCATACAACAATGCTCGACGTTTAGCTCAGTGAAGTCCAAGAACTTCCTCGAGACACATGTGTTCGAAAATACGGTTCAAAGCGTTGCTCCGTCAGCACTGTTTCAAGAAGTGATGAGTGCATGCTCAAACATGGACTCGCTCACGGAGGCACATACGGCACAGGCAGGCGGTGTACCTGTTGGCGCACAAGCCACGTACACAAACAGAGTTGCCGGTTGGAAGAGACAGAGAGAGCCAGACCTGAAGACCGCATGTTGGAGGTGGTTCGCGGGCTTGCAGTGTAAGGCACAGATGGAGAACAGAGACTGCTCTTTCAATCATGATAGGCAGAACCCAACAGCAAGGGCAAATTTTCTGAGCAGGACGGAATGCAAGGAACCGGGCCTTTTCAATATGCTTCAGATTGCCGCTGTGAACGAAGGTTGGTATGCCAATATGTGTGATGATGAGGAGTTACGAGAGGCAATCATTACCTACATGAAGAGGATGAAGGAGAAGAAGGAGGAAAGAGAGAGACAAAAGAACTTAAAGGCCTCTCAAAGAGGACGAGAAGGAGGAGCAGGAGCAGGAGGACGAGGAGTAGGAGGAGGAGGAGGAGGAGGACGAGGAACATGGAGAGGAGCCTCGAGGTGGCAGGGAACCCCTCAGAGAGGAAGAGGAGGAGGTCGGGGATATACCCCTTATGGAGGGAGAGCTGTTCGAGCTCCAGCCCCCCCACCCAGAGGAGGAGGAGGCTCGTGGGCAAGCTCCAACCCGAATTTCGGTCGAGCTCAGGCCTACAACACTGCCTCGGAGACCGATACGTTATCCTACCCGGACACTACTCAAGGTAATCGTTTCGAGGTGGTGGAATGACTGGAGGGGGAAGAAGAGAGGAAGGAGAAGACTGTGAAGTTTAACCCTAAAGTCACAGTGCTTTCTAATGCTGTTGTGCAGACTGGGCCAACGCTTCCTCTATGTGAAAACAAAGATGTGGGTACACAGAGACTGCAGCCCCAAGGTAGTCTCATACCCGTTCATACAGCACGGTTACCAATGATAACTGATGCAAATAGGAAGGCGAGACTTGCGATGGAGGCGAGGAGGCCAACGGCAGACGTATCGCCTCGGCCAAGCAGACAACCACGAACAGACTCAATGTCTACGGTCGCGGCGGGTGGCGAGCAAAAAGACAATGTGTGTACTCAAGTACCACAAGACAATGTCGCTCAAATAGTAAACGCACCAGTACCGCAGAATAATAAAAATGTTAATGAGGTGAAGCAGGAGGAGAAGAAGGAGGAGTTGAAAAACTTAGAGACAAGACTCCAAAATTTGGAACGTAAAGTTCTTGTTCTCGCAGCCAATATACACAGGCCCGATGCTCTGTGTTATATGGAACTTTATTGTGAAACATTGAAGACAATATTAAAAGTTGGTAATGATACGATGGCGAATATTAATATTGTCGGCCGGAAGTTTTTTAATCGATAACGGGACTGGGTGGACGGAAATATGAAAAAGTCAACGTGCACTCTCAAAGGAGTGAGCAGCCGGACGGATATCACGGGAATCATCACACTGACCTTTAAATTGAAATCCGCACGAGTATACCGTATGGACCTCTATGTCGTCCCCGGTTACCACGGGTCAATATTACTATCGTATGACCAATTGGCTACGATGGGGGCTGTGATTGATTGCGCCGCACGGCGAGTGATATATGGAGTAAAAAGAGGAGAAGAGAACGATATTGATCCCTTCAACGCTACTGACTCTTATGAGGCTTATGAGCTGAGTCTAGCGACGGATCACAAAAAGATGGCCATCGCACATGAGGCACTTGAGGTGTACGTTCACCCCCATGTCGTAAGACCGGATGAACTGTCCTGGACCGACAACTGGGAATCCCAAGTGTGCACTGTCACAGTTCCGACAAGCCATTGGGACAAAAAGTCTATTGATGACTTAATCGAGAAGCGAAAGGAGGAGATTATATGTGTCGCACAAAGAAGCCCGTCGTTGGCGAGATTCGCGGAAGGAGTAGGAACAGATGTCCATATTACTAACGGATACTGTTTCCATGCGAAAGTAGGAGAAGAAAAAAGGGAGGCGTTTGTACCAAGGAGAACGGGGCGAATCCCGGATACTCCACCAGAAACTATTAAAAGTTTTATTACTGATTTCTGGGGTGACGAGCCCACGTGGCCCCGTTCACTGTCTGAAGTGAAGAAATGCTTACGGACTTTATTCGAAAATAATAAGCCGTATACTATTATCCTGCCATATAATGAGAAGGCGATATGGGCGCAGGAAATAAGGGACCGGCTTATTGATCATCCTATACCGGTACCCTCTCGCAAGCAACAGCTAGTGGTGGCTTGTCGTATGGGAACTCGTGAGCAGAGCAGTGCATACAAGCGGAAGCTCAGAGACCTCGACAAGTTGAAATTGATACCGCAAGCATTCACATGCTTTGATGGTTTTTATACCCGTAAAGCTCCTTTGCAATACGCGAGACTCATTGACATGCTGGTGGAGCTCGGTAAAGATGATGAGCCAGACACGGTCACGTATGAAAAGACGGGCCTAGATGATGTCTCGGAAGAGGACTTAGGCTTGGAGGAGGACAGAGAACCCCTCAAGCAGCATAAGCAGATGTCTGATGAAGATTTTCAAGAGGCGGCGCGGAAAATATTGGAAGAAGGAGTAGGCACGGAGAAGGAGAAGGAGCTTTTAAAAGCCAAATTAGAGGCGAACAAGGAAATTTTTGACCCTCCACATGCAGGTGGTGTCAAGCCTGAAGATTTCACTGCGGTTATTTACAAAATACCGGGTGCGGAGCCGTCACCGGCACCACGAAGGGCGAATTTGAGTATACATGAGGCGAAGATAGCGGAGGAGCTAGCAAGACAGCTGCTCAATGAGGACTTTATTGAGAGATCAACATCCTCAATAGTCTCACAACCGAGAATAGTGCCGAAGCCAGGAGGAGAATGGCGCCAGACAGTTAACTATGCTTGTGTTAACAAGGTGCTGGAGGAAGAGAGAAATCCTCTCCCGACATTAGAAGAAGGAAGGAGAGTACTGCGGAATGCAAAATTCTATTCGGTCATTGACCTTAAGAATGGCTTCTGGCAGATACCACTGGAGGAAAAGTCCAGATGGCTGACGGCGTTTGTGGTGGGTATGGAAATATATCAATGGAAAGTGCTTCCGATGGGCCTCAAGCAAGCCCCAGGACTTTTCCAGAAGGCGATGCAGAAGATGTTGAGCAGTCAGTACGATGATTTGTCTGACGGTGGCTTTATGAGAAGGCGGGGACAGAAGGCGGGAGAATATGCATTTTGCTATATCGATGACATTATCGTATACTCTAACACAATGGAGGAGCATATCGATCATTTGTCCGATATATTCAGGCGCATCGGAGCTTTTGGCCTGAAGTGCAATCTAAAGAAGTGTCAACTTGCCAAGACGAGTGTGACATACTTAGGGTACGAGATCTCCCATAATCGAGTCTCGATATCCAAAGAGAAGAGGGAGGAGATTATGAATCGACCGATACCGAAGAACCGCACTGAATTGCACTCATTCCTTGCGATGGCGCAATACTATAGCCAGTTTATACCCGATTGGGGTGCAACACGGGCTAAAGTGGAGAAAATGATAGATTTTGGAGACTTTGAGAAGTGGGACGAAGAGGCTTTGCAAGCGTTTCATGCGCTCAAAGATCTCATTTACAAAGACCCGAAAGACGGAGGACTGGTGCTAACGATGCCCGACTTTACGAAACAATTCGTAGTCGATACAGACGCATCTAAGTTTGCGATTGGGGCTGTATTACAACAAGAGGATGAGGAGAAGAAATTACGCGCAATCATGTTTATTAGTAGGAAGTTGTGTGCGGCAGAGAGAAACTGTTGCACAAGGCAAAGAGAGGCGTTGGCGGTAGTATGGGCCCTCAAGAGGCTCAGAGAGTATTTGTGGGGAGGACCTCAATTTACTGTCAGAACTGATCATCATAACCTGTTATGGTTGATGAATCATGAACAGACGGGACGGCTGGCGCGGTGGCAAGCGTTCTTGTCTTGTTTCGATTTTACAATGGTCCATCTACCGGGAAAGCGAAATGTGGTCGCTGATAGCCTCTCTAGGCTAGAGTTTAACTCAGAAGTATCGGCGTTGGTGTCCACGGTGGAGATGGAAGACTTGTCCACTGACAAGGTGTATGAGGTCAGCCACATTGAGGCGATGGAGATGGCGACTGGAGTCCGATATGACCGCACAGGTCTACGGTACAGTCCACAAGGCCCGGATCACGGGATATGTTGTGAGCTACATACCCAGGAGGACGCTGAGTGGTCCTATGAGGTATATGAGAATGCGAAGGCGAACATAAGAGAGGAAGAGGAGACGCAGGAAGTTTATGCGGAGCCTCCTCAAGAGCGGAGAAGTGACCTAGACGATGACCCGGAAAGAATCGGGGTACGGCTAGAAGATGGTACTATCCATATAGCCTCGCCTACCGCATGGAGGCAACAACAGGCTCAAGATCCGGAGTTTAAAGAACTGATACAGTTATATCAGAACCCGGATGAGCTACGGATGACGAAAGCGATCAAAGATCAGATGAAGGAGATGGGATGGAGAGATGGTCTACTGTGGTACAAGGGCCTTCACGGTCGCTATGCGACACAGCCGGACAAATGGACCCTTTGGGTACCGGAGAGTCTGAGACGATTTAAATTTGTCGCAGCCCACAATTGCCCACTTTTGGCGCATCCGGGTCGACAACGAACTCATATGTTCGTAGCGAGGCGATTCTGGTGGAAGAAGATGAAGGAGGAGATAGATCAGGCGGTGGATGCATGCATCCCGTGCAAGATAAACAAAACACCACTGAAGGCAAATTTCGGCCTGATTGGCGAGTTTCCTCTTCATGCGGGGATGTTTGAGTTTATACACATTGATCATGTGGGACCTTTCCCAGAATCGAAGGATGGTTACAAATACCTCCTTACGGCTATTGACAGAGCCACCAACTATGTGTGGATCATCCCTATCAAAGACGTTACCGGCAAGACGACGGCCGAGGCGCTGATCGATAGGATCATCTCACAGATCGGAGTACCAAGAAAGATATGTTCTGATCGAGGCTCGGACTTTAATAACGAGGTCATCGACAAACTATCTAAGTATTACGGGATGAAATGGCAATATGTTACTGCCTATAACCCGCGAGCAAATGGGAAAATCGAGCGGGTACACAGACCCCTCAAAGCCTCGCTAAAGATGTATTGCACGAAGAAGGAGAATCAAAGAGCATGGGTCGAGGCAGCACCATCATTTGCGTTTGCAATGAACTGTCTACCCTCTACGGCGTTAGGAGGCTCGAAGAGCTCAATCTCGCCATATCAGTTAGTATATGGGCGTGAGCCTGATATCCCGACTTCGCTCCTTCACCCAAAAGACACTTGGGCGGATGCGGATGAGTTGTTTGGGATGAGACTTAGAGTGAAGATGGAGGCGGAACAAATAGTCAGGGCGCATAGAGAGGCGGAGCGCCGAAAGACTGATGCTGAAGGGGTGCGACAAGCGCACTTGGATCAGATCAAGTTCCAGGTCGGGGATTTTGTACTATTGTACCATCCTCAAGTCCCGAAGGGAGTCAGCTCTAAGCTGTTCACTCACTGGAAAGGACCTTATCAGATTATGGAACAGACGGGACCTCTGAATTACAAGATCAGGGGTAGAGGGAAGGTGCAAATTGTGAATGTAAGAAGGCTGATTAAGTATGATCCCTTCTTACTGGAAGATGAATCCGTTGAGGAGGCGTTAAAACGGATGAAGGATGATTTCAAAGAGGTGCCGCCCATCCACAAGGAGGCTGGCATAGACCAAGACGATGCTTATCGGGCACCGATAGCTGAGAAGGAGGAGAGTGAGGTGGACAGTAAGGAGAAGACTGACCGCATAAGCGCGGTGGGGACTCAGTCTAAGTCTCCGCGAGAGCATAGCGGAAAGAAGGAGAAGATCACAGAGGCGCAGCTAAGGAGAGCGCGGAATGATCTTATCAACGACCAACCGAGGAAGGCGATGAGGTCGATGGGATCAAAGGACGTCCACCAGGAGGAGGAGGGGACGAACACTGACCCAAACGCGGGCAACGTTGAGATTGTCCATGAGCGATGGAAGGAAGGCGATGCGATAGCAACCATCGCATGGGTGAAAGATGCTTTCTATCTGATGAGACCAGCGGAACAACATGTCGCTGATGACACTCTCTCAGACTTATACTTGATGCGGGTCGTGGCGGTCCCACGACAGATGCGTGTCACACGGACACTCAAAATATCATCAGCCGCAAAGATAGTACAACCGATACTCCAGTTCTGGAGAAGTATGGACCCGGTTGAGGTTCCAAAGGCAAGACATTATCTGCCAGTATATAAAGACGCAAAAAGTCTCGAGACATGGGATGATACAATTACTCCCAGAGACAAGGATTACACTGCGTGGACCATTCAGACACTGCCAAGAGGAGTGCTTGATGTCCCTTTTGAATTATCGTTGGGCGGAATCCCTAATAAGATCTGGGACATTCTCGAACAGTCAAAGTTCGATCTGACTTTTGTTGGTGGTCCTCCACCAGGCAAAGAAATCCGCGCCAGACGACGAAGGCAGTGACAAAGAAACTATTTTTCTTTATGCGTCTCAAATAAACTGATTGATTGCCCACGGCGTATCATGATTTGATCATGCATCATCAGTTATCAATATGAATATTAAAAAGACTCAGTGATATAACTTGGCATTCGATCGCAACATACGAGTGCGAAAGGTCGATCGACGATGATACTACACCGTATACGGGGATCGCTAGTGTATTGAGCGATGGTGTTCCCGGGTATGACCCTTTCCAAGTCCTGGGATGATGTTCTCGAAAATGAAATGTTCTCTGAAACTTTCATTAAATTATTTTTTACGATAGATTATATACTGTCGTACCTGAGCACGGTCAATCTCTACTTGTGTCGGTATATCGCAGAGTCGGGTACATACACCTCGACTTCGGATATAGCTATTAGGACTGGCCCCCTAATACTATATCATAGGATATCCGCCTTATACAAGGGTATGTCATTAAAAAAGACAATGTACTTACGATCTCCCTGTGAATAATAATAATAATAATGATAATGATAAGAAGAAGAAGAAGGAGATCAAAAGGGGAATCGTACTACAGCACCACGTTGCTTGTATTTTTTTATTAATAGTACGTTTGTTCTTGACATACTGCCGAAAAAAAAAAACAAGAAATTGAGGGGAAGGAGTTCAAAATTTCAAAATTTACAAGAAAGGCTAGAGAATCCGCTTTGACGTGCCGTATGAGGATATATTTATCGTCTTTTAGCGTCTATCCGTGGGTCGATGCGCTGTGTGGCATGACTCCATAACGCATACTATTTGCAGAAAGAAATCAGAAGGTGTATGACGAAAATGCTATTTCCGTCATAAAATCGGGAGGGGGTACTGTAGGCATCACCCCCGGATAGCCGGTAAAAAATACCTTTTCCTGGTGACAGGTGCACCAGCTTGTTTTTCAGTATTATTTGTCCGGATTGGACCTGAAGCATTTTATTCCTGGTCTGTTGCCGTTTTCCTTTTTGGCTTCACTGAGCTAATACAACGAGACATCATTCTCATTCTTGAGGACTGTGTTTGGTTGTATTACCGACTTTTTACGAGCTATCGTTGGGGGCATTACAACCGGTATATAATGGCAATACTTACCGTTCCGGTCTGTCGGTTATCCTTGGTCTGGAGATTAGTTATGAAGTCCCTTCTGCAGGCGAGTATTCCTCAGTCTTCGTATCGTTTCTGGTATAATACAGTTATAGGTTATTACCGTACAAATATCGTACTATCGTAACACGAGCCACATGATTCAAGTGAATTATTAATAAATATTAATATCTCTTCGGCGGCGGCGGAGCCTCCGGCTG
>WBZZ01006666.1:25000-27500 GCA_019918135.1 Paulinella micropora | reverse complement strand
TTGATATGGTGCTTTTGGCCTGTCGAGAAGCCTCTTTGTAAGATGTTTTCGGAAATTTTCGAAAATTTTCAGCATGTTTTTATTCACTCCAGGGTGATAAGCAAAGGAGGCGGCCCCCGTGCGGGGGGGGGGGGGGGGTGTGATTTACACATGCATAAAATATTCACGGACGCTAATGCGTGTGTACGGATTGCCAGTGAACAGCAATGGCTAGCAAGTGGGTCTATTACTTCGGAGAGGGAGGCAAGAATGACAAGGCACTCTTGGGAGGCAAGGGATGCAACCTGGCGGAAATGACCCGGTACGTATCTTATTGCGCTTACTTGCCCCACAATTAGCCCCACAGCTGCGATTTTGCCTCTGCCAGTGCTCTACACTTGGTTCAGCGCGCCTCTTCGTCTGCTACTATTCTCTCTCTCTCTCTCTCTCTCTCTCTCTCTCAAATGTTAAACACTATATTATGCTCCCCCTTAAAGGATGGGTCTGCCAATTCCGACCGGCTACACCCTGACCACCCGTGCCTGCATCGCTTACCAAAAGGTCCGCTTCCCCTTGCGCCCCTGCTAGTGCCCCACTACTGCAATATTTGCCCTGCGGTGCCAAACTACTGTTTTCTGTCGTTTCTCCTTCCCTTTTCCCTCCTTCCTTCCCTCCACCCTTCTTTACTCTCTTTCTTCGCCTACATATGACTTCTTCCTGCATGGTGTACCAAAAAATGTTTGTCGCCTTCCATTCCCTCCCTCGTGATGTCGCACCCACTGCCCCACTATTGCCTTGATTGACAACTGGACAATTAAGACGGGAGGCGAAAGAAGCGAAATTTTCTCGGTGTTTGCGGGGTGATTTTCCGGAAACTTTACATACATACATACATGCATACATGCATACATACATACATACATGCATCCGCATTTTGCCTCTTCCGTCTCATATTCTGGCTTGTGTGTGACAGGGAGGCTGGCCTGAGGGCATGGCGGAGCAAAACGCTGAAGACATACATACATAAGCATTTTTGCCTCTTCCGTCTCATATTCTGGTTTGTGTGACAGGGAGGCTGGCCTGAGGGCATGGCGGAGCAGAACGCTGAAGCTATGGCAAAGATCGAAAAAATCTCTGGAAAGAAATTTGGTAACTGCCTCTCTGCCTCTCTGTCTGTGTGTGTGTGTGCGTCTCTCTCTCTCTCTCTCTCTCTCCATACATACATACATACATACAATACAATACAATACATACGTACGTACACATAGGCGATGTGAACAAACCTCTTCTGGTCTCTGTGCGCTCGGGAGCAGCTATCTCTATGCCCGGAATGATGGATACGGTGCATGAGAGAGAGAGAGAGAGAGAGAAAAGGAGGGGGGGGGGGGGGGGGAGGGAGGGAGGGAGAGAGAGAGAGAGAGAGATAGAGAGAGAAGGAGAGAGAGAGAGAGAAAGAATGAGAGAGCGAGAATGTTTTTTTTTTAAAAATTATTTTTTTATTATTATTTTTTTATTTTTAAAATAATATAAGGATAGTAAGAGCATAGTGGATAACATGTATTCAACATACACATCTACCACGAGACATTTCTAGTAAATACTACGAACCCGCATACTTACATACACATAAACATATACGTACATGTATACCTTGCGTAGGTGCTGAACTTGGGGCTGAACGACCAGGTTGTGGAGGGGTTGGCTAAGCTCACCGGAAACGAACGGTATGTATGTAAGTATGTAATGTAATGTACTGCAATTTAATGCAATCGAATTAAATGGAATGGAACGGAATGGAATGGAATGGAATGTAATGCAATGCAATGTAATGTAATGTAATGTAATGTAATATAATGTAATGTAATGTAATGTAATGCAATGCAATGCAGTGCAATGCAATTCAATGTAATGTAATGAAATGCAATGTAATGTAATGTAATGCAATGTAATGCAATAACGTAATGTAATGTAACGTAACGTAACGTACGTAACGTGACGTAACGTAACATAACCAATGCAATGCAATGCAATGCAATGCAATAGAATGCAATGCAACGCAACGCAATGCAATGTAATGTAATGTAATGTAATGTAATGCAATGTAATTTAATGTAATGTAATGCAATGCAATGTAATGCAATATAATGCAATGCAATTCAAAAGCAAAGCAATGCAATGCAATGCAATGCCATGTACTCAATGCAATGCAATGCCATGTACTGCAATGTACTGTGATGTACTGTGATGTACTGTGATGTACTGTGATGTACTGTGATGTACTGTGATGCAATGTGATGTAATGTGATGTAATGCAATGTAATGCAAGGCGATGCCATGCAATGTAACGCAATACTGTGATGTACTGTGATGTACTGTGATGTACTGTGATGCAATGTGATGTTATGTGATGTAATGCAATGTAATGCAAGGCGATGCCATGCAATAATGTAATGTAATGGAATGGAATGGAATGGAATGGAATGTAACGAAATGTAATGTAAATCATCTATGCATGTATGTA
>WBZZ01006665.1:0-39058 GCA_019918135.1 Paulinella micropora | reverse complement strand
TGGGACTCGACGGTCGGCGATTCCGAGGCGGTCGGCGATTCCGAGGCGGTCGTGATTCCGAGGGCGTCGGCGATTCAGAGGGCGTCGCGACGACTCGGCGACTGGACACAGAGGCCCGTCGGTGACTGGGCGCGCCAGCGACTGGGAAGCGGTCGGCGACTGGACACAGAGGTGGTCGTGACACAGAGGCGGTCGGCGACCGGGACACAGAGGCGTTGGCGACTGGGGCGTGCCCAGCGATTGGGAAGCGTCGGCGACTGGGACACAGAGGCCGTCGGTGACTGGGCGCGCCCAGCGACTGGGAAGCGGTCGGCGACTGGGACACAGAGGCGGTCGGCGACGGACACAGAGGCCGTCAGTGACACTGAGGCGGTCGGCGACTGGGGCGCGCCCAGCGACTGGGACACTGAGGCGGTCGGTGACTGGGCGCGCCAGCGACTGGGAAGCGGTCGGCGACTGGGACACAGAGGCCGTCGGTGACTGGGCACGCCCAGCGGACTGGGAAGCGGTCGGCGACTGGGACACGGAGGTGGTCGGTGACTGGGGCGCGCCAGCGACTGGGAAGCGGTCGGCGATTGGGAAGCGGTCGGCGACCGGGACCCAGAGGCGCTGGGCGAACTGGACAGGGTCGGCGTGGTAGTGACCGTCCGTACGGGTGGTCATAAGACAGAAGCCCGACCCTGCCACAGGCAGGTAGCTAGTATTAACCACCAAGGCCAAGACCGACAGGGCGGCAGGGCGCGCTGGAGTGGCATGGCGGACCAAGCGCAGCTAGAGACTCCTGTCTGTGCACACAGCTGGGGAACTCCTGTCTCTGCACACTATCCCCTAGGGCCACGCCCTCTGGTAGCACCTGTGCTTGGGACTCGGCGCAACTGGGCTCTTGCGCTCTTTAAGTACTGCAGCACACGGGCAAGGAAGTGGGGCCGCCCCCCTCCCCCTCCCCCCCCCCCGGGGCCTGTTCTCCCTCTCCCCCCTCCGGCCACCCTGCCCCGCCGGCCGACGCGAGGATTCTGCTCTCTTTTCCCCGCCTCCTTGCGTCGGCCGGCCAACGGCGCTAGTGTACTAGGCAAAACACCAGCCCATGTGGAGAGCGTGGCTGCTCGTGCTAGCCCAGGCCTGGCACGCGCTCGGCGACGGCTACTGCCCCAACTACGGGCCGGCGGCGAACCCGGCGCCCGGACAATCGCCGTCGCCCTCCCCGTCGCCCTCCGCCCAGGCGCCCGTGTCGGTGTCGGCTTCACCGGGCCTCGTGCTGCAACAGGCCCTGGCGCCCTACCACTGCCTGTACTACGAAGAAGACGCCAGCCTACACACCGCCCGGGGCTGGTCTTTCTGCCCTGCCTGGTCACGACGGGGATCTCTGACACGACGGTCCACTACCCCTTCTACTTGCGCAACTACCGGCTGGACCAGAGCGATGGCCACCTCTTTAGCGTCTCGTCCCCCAACTTTCTGACCCAGTGCCTGCGCTGTACCGGCGGCGACTGTGGCTCTGGCACGTTCGAGCTGGTGCTGTGCGCCAACGCGGGCGAGAGCGCCCGTGTCCGCGCGCAGCAAGACGACGCGGGGTACTACTCGCTGTACACGGACCAGGGAGGGGTCCTGGAGGCCTTCGCGCAGCTCTTGCCCTACCGAGAGGCTAGCGGGCCGGTGTTGGCGCACGCCGGTCACCACCTCTGGGGGCTGTCGGGCCTCTGCCTGCCGGCGTGCAGCCGGCCCGGCACGTCCACGCGCGCGCTGAGCCTGCTGGCCCCCTGCCCGCCCTCGCCCCCGGCGCTGGACGGCGGGTGGTGGTTCGACGACGCCGGCCGTCTCGCGGCCGGGGGGAGGGCGCACGGGGCCTGCAGTACCTGCGCGCCGGCGCCCCGTACTACAGCGCGGCCGGGACGGCGTGGCTGGCACCCGGCGCCAACTCGTCCTGGGACGTGCCCTGGCTCGCCGACGTCTGGGTGCTGCGCATGGCCTACGCCAGCCCGACGTACGCGCTCGGCCTGCCAGAGACCAACTGGTACCAGCTGTCTCGTGGCTCGGTCACCCGGCCGGCGGGCACGCTGCAGGCCAGCAACCGCAGCGAGGGCACCGCGCTGGCCTTCCGTTACGGCGAGAACGAGCTGCGCTTCCTCGGGGCGGGCCCGGCCGCCGAAGCGACCCAGTTCCTGCTGTATCCGCCGCCCCGCCTGGCCGCGGCGGGGCGCGCCGAGGTGCTGGCCCTGCACGCCAGGGGCACGCGCTGCCTCTTCCCGGTCGCGTACAACGGGGCGGGCGCCAGGTACACGCCCTACGTGCCCTGGCTCGGCGACTGCTGGTCGCGCCCGCACAACGCCAGCGCCAGGATCTTGGTCGCGAACGGGCGCCTCTACTACCCGGCCGACCCCGCGGGGCCGGACTACCTCCGCTACTGCCTGCGCGCCCAGTCGCTGCGCTTCGAGCCCTGCGAGTACGTAGCGGACCCCGTGTACGTGCACCCGGGGCTGCAGGTGCTGGTGTACAGCTATGGGGGGGGGCTCCGGTTCCTCACCACCACGCCGGACGGCCAGGGGCTGCAGTCCGCCGGCTGGTGGGCGCCGGCGTTCCCCGGCCCGCCGCCGCCCTTCGAGCCCGTGGCCGTGGGCGCGTACGCCCCGCCGGACGCCGGCGCGCTGTACCAGGCGAACAGCTTCTTCAGCGGCTCGGGCCTGTGCGCCCTGCCCGGGCTGACCGCCAGCGGCCGCTGGGAGCTGTCGCTCCGCCCTTGTCCGTCGCGGCCGCGCAGCACCGACCTGCTGTACCTGAACCCGTCGGGCCAGCTGGGAGCGCTGATCCGCGGCCAGCTGCGCTGCCTGGGCTGCCAGGCCGCGGCCTGCCCCGTGGCCGCGTCGGCCGCCCAGGACGCCCCGGCCCCCGAGCTGGGTTTCTGGCCCTGCGATGCCAACGGCGACGGCTTCGACGGCCTGGCGGACTACGTAGTGCTCGAGGCCAACGCGAGCCTCTTCCACCGGGCCAGGCTGGCGAGCGCGCCGGACGCGCTCCTGCAGCTGAACCCCTCGCGCACCGCCGCCGCCGGTTTCTTCTTCCTGGCCGCCGCGTTGGCCACGCACCCCCTGACGCTGCGCGCGCTGAGCTCGCCCGCCGGCGCACCGGACCCCTGCGCGGTGGACCCGCCCCCCGCCCCCTTCCGCTTCACGCAGGCGCTGCCGGCCGCGTCGCTGGGCCCGTGGACCGCGAGTTGCTCCGGCGTCAGCGGCGCGTCGCAGTGCTGGCACGCCTTTGACGGGACCGACTACCAGGCCGGGCTGGCGGCCGGGGCCCGGCCGCGGGAGTGGCTGAGCCGCAGCTTGTACGACCCCGGCAACGGCACGTACACGGGCGGCGAGGCCTGGGCGGCGAGTGGCTGCAGCTGCGCCGCACCGACGGCCAGTACCTGCGCCTGACCAGCTTCGTGCTGTCCGGCTACGCGGACCCGTACGACCCCCCGGCGGGCGCGAGCGGCAATGCCCGGGTCCTGTACGTGTACGGGACCGAGAGCGCGGCCGACACCGACTGGGTCCAGCTGTTCGACTCCCCGTACGCGGGCCAGGACGGGCCGTGGCTCCCCCTCGAGAAGCGCAGCTACGTCGTGCTGTCGACCACGCGGGCGTACGTGGCCTTCCGCTGGGTCTGGGTCCGGATCTACCCGCGCAACGACACGGGCTCGGCCGTGCCGCGCCCGGCCCGCGTGCCCGAGCTGTACCCGAGCTTCGCGCAGGCGCACACGGGGCTGTGCGGCGGGATTCAGGGCCTGGCCTGCACCAGCGGCACGGAGGGAAACTACAGCTGCGCGTGCGGGGCGGGCTACCGGCCCAACCTGCGCGAGGGCAGCTACCCGGCCACCTGCCTGGACGTGGACGAGTGCGCCCTGGGCGCGGCGCCGCCCACGACGCGGCCCGGGCGCAACTTCACGCTCGCGGACCGCGGCGTGCGCTGCACCGCCTCCGCGTACGCGCAGGGCTGGGCGGGGACCGGCGGCTGCGAGGCGGCCTTCGACGCGGTGGGGGGGCTGTACTGGCGGTCCCCGGCTAGCTTCAGCCCCACCACCGGCGGCTGTACGGCGTGCCCGGCGGTGCCCGGGGTCACGCAGCCCGTCGGGTTGGTCGGAGAATGGCTGCGGGTCGACCTGGGGGCGGTGTACCGTCTGCGCGGCTTCGGGCTCACGCCCTCGGCCTTTACCTCCTCGGCCCCGCGGTGCACGCGCGTGTACGTGAGCGTGGGCGCCGGCGACTCTCCGCAGCACTGGTGGGACGCCGTGCAGACCAGCTGGTCCCCCGCCACCAGCTGGTCGTCGGCCGAGTCCTGGTTCGAGCCGGCCTCCCTGGCGGTGGCCCGCTACGTGCTGCTGGCGTTCACGGAAAGCCTGCCGGGCCAGACGCAGGTGGCGCTCGACGACGTGCGGTTCCGCGTGGCCGACGACATCGCGCCCAGCGCGCCCGCCGGCCTACTCTTTGACTACAAGTTCGACGCGGCCTGGACGGCAACGGACTACCACCAGGACACGGGCCTGTACACCGGCACGGAGAGCCGGGTCATCGGGGGCGTGACCTACCCGGGGGCAGCCTGGTCTACGACCTGGGAGGGGTCTACCTGCTGCACCGGCTCGCGCTGGTCGGGATGGTCGGGCTCGCGCAACACACGGGGCCCAACAACCTGACCTTGGGCATCGGCAACAGCTCCAGCGGACCCTTTGCGCTGTGGCAGCGGGGCCTGCAGGTAGACTGGGTCCCGGAGGACGTGACTACTTATTTCAACCCGCGGCGCTGGTGGGTAGACCCCGGCAAGTCAGTCTACGGGCGCTACGTGGTCCTCGTCGCCGGCCGGAGCGGCAACCCGTACCCGACTGGCTTCAACCCTTCCACCCGGGTGGAACTAACGGAGGTGTTCTTCGAGACGGGGCCCGGGCGCGCGGCCGGGGGCGACTGCGGGGGCACGTCCATGTTGTGCCAGAACACGCCGGGCTCTTACCGCTGCCAGCTGCGTGATGACTGCTACTTTACCCGGCCGTGCGGGCCGGGCTATGCCTGCACTAACACCCCCCAGGGCGCCTCCTGCACCTACGTAGGCTAGGCTAGCACACGCGCGGCCTCTTCTCTCTCCTTTTATCAGGTAATGGCTTCGTTTTTTAGTACGACATAAAAAAAGAAAACTGTGCACCAAGCCCTTGGCCACCGCCGGCCGGGTCGACGTGCCCCCTCCCCCGCCTAGCGAAGAGGACAGGCGCCGCGGCGCCCCCGGCCCGGGCGGCACGCCCGTAGACTAGGCGCCCCGCCCGGTGGCGCGCTCGGCCGGAGTGGGCACGGCGGGCGGGCCTCGTGGCAGAGAGGCCAGCAGGCCGGCGGCCGCGGCGCGGGCGTTCTGTGCCCGCTGCAGGCGGGCCAGGCACTCCAGCCTCTCGGCATGGCCGGTCACGGTCGCCAGCAGGTCCTCAAAGTAACGACAGTCTTGCTCGGCCAGAGCCAGCTCATTCGCCAGCCGGCGCCGGCGGCCCGCGGCCCGCCTCAGAGCAACGGACATGTGGCGTCCAAGGGCCAGCAGAGGAGGAAGGGGGATTCTCCTGGCCGCCGGCCGCTGCACCCCCGGTGGGGAGGGGGGCACGCTCCTAGCGAGGGGGGGGTGCACGCTCCCCCTCCCTCCTCCTGGCCTGCTTTGCCCACGGGTAGGAAGGAAAGGGAGCGGGGGCCGCCCCCTCACCTCCATCCCCCCCCCGGGCCCCCGCCTGACTACTAAAGCGGTGCACCGAAACACCACGCCTTTCTTCCATGGCGGCCTACCCGTCCCCCCCGCAGTGCCAGCGGCAGCTCGCGCGCTGGCTGGGCTGGGCTGACCTGGCTGTGCTGGCCTGCGTGTCGCCGTGGCACGAACGCTTGCTGCAGGCACCCGCGGTCTGGCGAGAGACCGGGATCGGCGACCGAGAGCTGGACGTAGCTCAGCCGAGGCTCCGGGCGTTGGTCGAGGTCTGGGGCCAGGCCTGGCAGGCCGGGGCGCGCCCCCGGGCGTCCGGGCTGCAGGTGCGGGCCGGGCTTCCAGATCCCCTGGCCGAGGCCCGCCGGCTAAGCCCTTGTGTGGTGATCGAGGGACTAGTGCTAAAAGACTGGCCGCCGGAGTGGAAGCCCTTCCTCTTCCGGGAGCTGCTGTGCGGCATAGCCGAAGTACTCCCCGAGCTGCAAAGCCTACAGCTGCTACGTTACACAGGGCTGGCGGGCCCGGGGCTAGAAAAGCTGCCGGGGCTGCGCAGACTTCAACGTCTATCCTTCAGGTATTGCCAGGGACTGACGAACGCGGGGCTTAGGTACGTGTCAAAGCTAACAGAGCTACAACACTTAGACCTGGGCTTTTGTAAATCACTGGTGGACGGGATGGTGAGGCAATTGCCTAACCGTCTGCGCTACGTAGACTTAAGCCTTGCCACCGGACTGAGGACGGGCGAGGGGCTGCGGGGCTTGACAGAGCTGCGACACCTGGATCTGAGCCATTGCCGGAAGCTAGAGGACGGGAGTCTGCAGTACGTGGCAGGTTTGCCACAGCTGCGGCACCTGGCTTTGAAGGACTGCACAGGGCTAACCGACGCGGGGCTGCTAGACTTAGCGAGAATGCACCAGCTACAATACCTAGACCTGAGCTTTTGTACTGCGCTGACGGACGCGGCGCTGGCGCACTTGACCAACCTCCGAGAGCTGCGGCATCTGGACCTGAGCTTTTGTCCGAATCTGAGGGGCGCGGGGCTCGGGGGGTTAGCGAGGCTGAGCCAGCTGCAATACCTGGACCTGGGCCATTGCGCGGAACTGACTGACGCGGGGCTGGCGTACCTGGCGGGCCGGCAGGGCCTGCAACACCTAAACCTTAGCTCTTGCCCGAAACTGACGGACGCGGGGCTGGCGCACCTGGCGGGCCTGCCAGAGCTGCGATACCTGGACCTGGACTCCTGCTCAGCCATGACGGACGAGGTGCTCCCCTTCCTGGGGAAGCTGAGGCACCTGCGAAGCCTGAGGCTGACCAATTGCGGAGCACTGACGAGGGCGGGGCTGGCGCGTCTGGCGGCAGGCCTGCCGGAGTTGCGAATCCTCGAGGGAGGCAAAAATTGAACTCGGCCGGCCGGCTTGGCGCCAAGGCGGAGCAGGAGGGGGGGCCTACACGCCCCGCCAGAGCGCGCCCGCCGGAACGCGCCCCCCGACCCTCCCTTCTGCCCTCCCTTGGCCAGCGATACCGCGCTCTGGCGGGCCACCGTGTCGGACGGCCAAGGTAGCGGTGGCTCTCCCCCCCCCCCCCTCCCGTGGGGGGGCCAGGCGGGGGGGGGCGGCGTCCCGCCCGTCCCCCCCCCTTCTCTCCGCCCCGAGGCCGCGCCAGGCGCGGCCGGTGGGCGCGGCCGGTGGGCGCGGCCGGTGGGCGCCGGGGCGGGGACGCCGTCCCCCCCCCTCCGCAGCCCGCGTGCGCGTGCGGCCGCGCCGTCTCTCTCCCCCCCCCGGCCGACGTCCCCCCTGGCCCCGCCCGCGGCACCCTGCTCACCCCCCAAAACGAGGGAGCGGTCCATGGACGGCACACAGCCCGCGCGGGCGCTGGCCGAGCCCGTCGACCCGGCCTGGTTCGACTGGACCGGCCAGAGCGAGCACGAGTTCTGTTGCTGTATCTGCTCCGGCCTGCTACAGGAGGCCGTGCAGACCAAGGGTGTGGCCATCTGTTCTGTGGCCCCTGCCTGCGGCAGTGGCGCAAGAACCGGTGCCCGCTGTGCAACCAAACACTGCCCGAAGCCGAGCCCTTTTTTCCCGACCTGTCGTGGCGGCGCCGGATCAACCAGCTGCGGGCCCGCTGCCAGGAGTGTGGTTTCGTAGCCTGCTGGGAGGGCCAGCGCACCTGGTGGTCGTCGCACGCGCTGGTGTGCGCGGCCAAGCACACGTGCGAATTCTGCGGCGAGGCCCTGCCGGTCGGCTGCATCAATCGACACTACGGTACCTGCCCGGACGCGCCGCGGCCGGAACGCAAGGTGCTGCCCCCCCGGAGGAGTACGTGTCCTGCAGTTTCGCCGAGCTGGGCTGTCCGTACCGGGCCCAGCGCGGCGATGCCGCGGGCTGGGCCAAACACGGTAAGCAAGGCCTGGCGGGGCACGTGGCGCTGCTGTCACCGCCCGCTCCCTGGCTGGACGACGCCTTCCCCGTCACCAAGCTGATGCACACGAAACTGCAGACGCGGAGCCCCTGGTCGGCCGAGGTGGCGCTGCCCCCCGGCCTGGCCTGCGCGTCGCTCCGCCTGACCCTGAACCCGGCGCAGGGCACCGCCACGTGGGCGGCGCGCCTCGCGGCACCCGTCGGTACCAAACAGAAGCTGTACCTGGATTACGAGCTGTCGGTCAAGGAAGTCCGGCGGGCGGGAGAAGGGGGGAAGTACGAACTGGCCTCGCTAGCTCACTATGACTCTCGTGCGCAGGGCGACGGCGCCTGTGCCTTCCAGGCGGCGGCCGGCTCTTGCATCCAGGTGGGGCTGCGCCTCCTGTGGGTCTGGATCACCCCCCGGCCCCGCCCGCCGGCCGGCCACCGCGCGCTGGGGACCGAGGTCGCGGCGCTGCAACGCCGGGTCCGGCGGTTGGAGGAGCTGCTGTCACAGAGCCAGCCCGCCGCGCCGGCGCAGCCCGCGGCCACGTCGCCGCGCCAAGAGAAGCGAGCCAGACAAGACGAGGCGGGCCCGTCCTGAGCGGGCCCGGGCGGCACCGCGGGCACGGATAGGAGAGACAGCGGAGGCCGCAGAGGGTGTGGGGGGGCCGCCGAGTGGCTAGGAAACGTGATGGCGCTTCCGGCTGGTCCTGACCAGTAATAAACCTGACGGAACCTAACGGAAACCTGACGACGGCGTTCTTGCCCTCCCCCCCGGCCCAGGCAAGCGGAGCCGAGCTCCCCCCCCGGGTGCTGACGGGGCCCCGAGCACGGGTTAGCGGTCCGCACTACGGCCGGCCGGGTCCGCGCGCGTGCGGTGGTCGGGGGCCAGAGAAATTTCCTGGCCGAGCAGCTAGCCGCTACCGACCGCGCCGGCTGCCCTCCCCTCTCCTTCCTGCCCTGCCTCCCTCCTTGCTGGTAGCACTCATTCCTGCTCTGCGCTCCTCTCGCTGCCCCTGCCCGGTTTGGCACTCCCTCCCTCCTCGCCACCCCTCCTTTTGCCCCCGAGCCACCGCCGGGGCCGCCCGGTTGCTCTGCTAAAAGCCATCTGCTCATGACGACCCCTGCGGGGGCTGCACAACTGTTGACGCTGGCCCGGGCCCGGGATTGGCTCGCTTGGGACCGCCTGGGCCAATTAGCGGTCCTGTGCCCCGAGTCGGCCCGGCGCCTGCACGAGCCGGGCTTCTGGGGGGGTTACCGTTGCCCCAAGCTCCGGCTGGAGGAGGAGGCGAGGGTGCGAACCTTCCTAGCCCTCACAGGCAACGCCTGGGACAGCGCTCGCACGCGCGTAGCAGAGCTCTGGCTGTACTCCGTGTGCCTGGAGGCCCTGGCGGGACACTGCTTTCGGAACGTGGTGGTGGACCGGGCCGTCCTCACGCCGACCTGCGGGCCACGGCAGGCGACCGCGCTCCTGCCAGCGGTCTTCCCTTGTATCAAGTGGCTGGAGCTGTGGTACGGCCGGAGCGAACTCTCGGGGGCCGAGCTGCAAGCAGTGGCCGAGCTTCGTTGCTTGGAGCGTCTGGGCCTCTCCGGCTGCACGGGGCTCACGGACGGGCTCGCGGGGCTGTCGGGGCTGCACAGCCTGCAACGCCTGGAGCTCTCCGGCTGCCACCGGCTGGAGGACGCGGGGCTCAAGGGGCTGTCGGGGCTGTGCGCCCTGCGGCACCTTAACCTCGGGGGCTGCAACCTGGCTCACGGACGCCGGCCTGGCCCACTTGTCCAGGCTGCACAGCCTGCGACAGCTTGACTTATCCGGCTGCCACCAGCTCACGGGCACCGGCCTGGTCCACTTGTCCCGGCTGCACAGCCTGTGGCAGCTTGACTTGTCCGACTGCCACCAGCTCACGGACGCCGGCCCCCCCCACCTGTCCCAGCTGGACAACCTGCGGTACCTCAACCTGTCCGGCTGCAGAGTGCTCACGGACGCCGGTCTAGCCCGCTTGTCCGGGCTGCACAACCTGCGGTACCTCAACCTGTCCGGCTGCCGCCTGCTCCTGGACGCCTGCCCTCCCTTTTCCGGACAGCACCAGCTGCGGTACCTGAAGCTCTCCGACTGCGTATCGCTCACGGACGCCGGTCTAGCCCGCTTGTCCGGGCTGCGCGGCCTGTGGCACCTAGACCTGTCCGGCTGCCGCCAGCTCCTGGACGCCAGCCTGGCCCACTTGTCCGGGCTGAGCAGCCTGCGGTACCTCAACCTGTCCGGCTGCGACCAGTTCACGGACGCTGGTCTGGCCCACTTGTCCGGGCTGCAGGGCCTGCGGCAGCTAGACCTTTCCTACTGCGACCGGCTCACGGACGCCTGCCTGGCCCACTTGTCCGGGCTGCAGGGCCTGCGGCGCCTAGACCTGTCCGACTGCCATCGGCTCACGGACGCCGGCCTGGCCCGCTTGTCCGAGGCGCCGCACCTGCGGCTCGTGGCGCGCTAGTGGCAGTGGCGCCCCGGCAGGCATGGACCAACCGGACAGGGCACGGCGCTCTCCTCTTTCCCCGCCTGGTTGGCTGGAGGTACCAACTCCCTTCTCTCTCTCTCTGGTCCAGAACATAAACTAGACCAGACTCCCGCTTGCTTCTTTTATTGACTCGTACTGGCTACCTGCGAGGGTTCCGGCACCTGGGCCGGCTCCGGCGGGGGCGCTAGGCCCCGCAGGCTCCCGATCCAGTAGTCGCACTGTTGGGTATGGAGGGTCCAGCTCTGGCGCAGCTGGTCTAGCGCCGGCAGCTTCTTGTGCACGCGGGCGAGCCGCCCGTGCAGTTCGACTGCATCACAATCCGGCGGCGCCGGCGGCCGGTTGGCCTTGAGGCTGTAGGTGTCGCAGACGTCGCGCAGGAAGCCGGCGAAGTCGGCGTGCGCCAGGGCCTCGCGCGACGGGTGGTGCCTGAGCACCTGCACACGGAAGAGGTACTCGCCGCCTACCCCGGGCACACGTCCTTGTGCTGCAAAAAGTCGGAGCCGTTCAGGCTCAGCGCGCGCAGCACGGGCCACAGCTTGTGGCCCGCGCGCAGCCGCTCGTGGGTGCGGGCTAGGTCGAGCAGGTGCTTGTGGTAGAAACGCAGCCAGAGCCTGCTGCCCCGGCCGGCGGGCGAGGCCAGCAGCAGCAGGCCTAGCAGCCAGAAGTCGGTGTCCGTGGTTTCCACCGCCGCCAGCGCAGCGCGGCCGTGCAGCGACCACCACCGCAGCGCCCACCCAAAGCACCCCACGTCGGCCTCGCCCGCCGTCACGGGCGCCCAGGGCCCGTCCCCCGCGTGCTTCTCCCACGCCTTGGCGCCGGCCGGCAGGCGCCAGCAACACCCCCCGCCGAGGTCCAGCACCACGTCCGTGCCCGCGCGGGCCAGCCGGTGCCGCAGCCAGTCCTGCCCCAGCAGGAGCTGGCCCAGGTGCCTGAGCAGCAACGCGCGCGCGGTGCGCTCCCCCAGCAGGTCTTCGACAAAGGCGCCGGGCACGACCACCGCGCCCCCCGGCTGTACGTGCAGGATGCGTTCGGTGCCGGGGTCGATGGCGAGCTCGCCGGCCGGCAGCTTGACAAACGGGCTCTTTTTCTCCAGGGCCCGGACCCGCCTGGCCTGCGTCTCGGCCTTGAGCCGGGTCACGTGCTCGGGCTTGTCGGCTACCAGCACCAGCAGCGCGGGCGCCGCGCCCCCCGCCCCCGTCCAGTACTCGAGCGTGTGCGTGAGCAGGCCCGCGGCGAGCCCGGGCCACAAGCACACATTGGCCGGCGTACCGGGACGGGCCTGGCGGGCCTGGTACGCCAGCACCTGCAACTGGACCAGCGTGTCCTGCACTACGGCCACGGGGCCCAGCTCCCCGAGCGCGCCGGCGGGGTGCTCCAGCCGCGAGGCCTCCAGCTCGGCGGGGCACAGGCGCCCCAAGGTCTTCCAGCCGTCATACAAGCCCATCGAGGTGCGGGTGGAGCAAGGCCCCCCTCCTGTTTTCTGGGCCGGCCCCGGCTGGCGTGCCGGCAGGGGGGGGCACGCCCTCCCCCCCCCCCTGCGGACCGCGCCCCCCCCCCCGGCACGTGCCGGGCGGCGCCCGCCGCCCCCCTCCCCCGGCCACGCTCCCCACCCCGGGGTGGTAGCAGCGCGCGCCGCCCTCTCCCCCGACCACCTCCCGTGCCCCGCGGCCGCCCGGCGGTCCTCCCCCCCCCCTTCTCTCTCTCCGGCCGGCGCCGCCAGGTCCGCACGGGTCCGCACGGGCCCGCACGGGCCCGCACGTGCCCGCGCCGGCCAGGGATAGCTCGTAGCCAGTTCACGCGACCGCCACTTGCTTTATTGAGCCGTGGTTTAGGGTGACGCGGGGGAAGGGGGGGGGGGGTGTGAGTCCGCTCACGAACGGGGGGGGCTACAAGAGGAACAGAGCGAGGTCCCCCCCTGGCTGGATCCACTTGAGGCTGGAGTACGTGGCGCCGGGGCCGGAGAGCGCGAGCGGGGGCAGGTTCTCGAAGCAAGGGTCAGGGGGGGATCCTCCTCCCAGGGATCCTCCGGGTCGCGGCCAGGGGACTGTCCTGCGCAGCCGTGGTACGGGTCGGCCGGGCCGGGCGCTGGCTCGAGCAGCAGCCGCCGGCGCTGGCCCGACGCCGGTCCTAGCTGGCGCAGGCGTGGGGGCAGGGGGCGCCGTTGGGGCCGCGGTGGCGGGGGCCGCCGTGGGGGAAGCCGCGGTGGCGGGGCCGCGATGGCGGGGGCTGCGATGGCGGGGGCTGGGTCACCGACGACTGGCGTCGCCGCGGCGGGCGGGCTAAGAAGAGGGGCGGTGGCGGCGCTGCTGCACTTCCCTGCTCGTCGCGGGGGGGTCGCCACGCCGAGGGCGGCTGGCCGGCCCAGACATGCAAGGCCACGTGGAGAGCTAGCTCCTCTCGTCGGAGGTAGCGCTCGGGACAGAAGAGGCAAGGGAAAGACTGGGGCAGCGTGGCCTGAGCCATCTACCCCGTGGCGAATCGACTTTTGGCACTGCGCCGAGGGAGGCGTCGGCCGCCAGCCCCTCCCCGCGCGCCACGCCACGCCCTGGTGCCGCGCGCCACGCCATGCCCTGGCGCCGCGTGCCCCGCCATGCCTCCTGCCCGCCTCCCCCCCCCCCACGCGCCACGCCCTGCCCCCGCGTGCCCCGCCATGCCTCCTGCCCCCCCCCCCACGCGCCACGCCCTGGCGCCGCGCGCCACGCCATGCCTCCTGCCCGCCGCCCCCCTCGCCGCGCGCCACGCCATGCCTCCTACCCCCGCCGGCCACGCCCTGGCGCCGCGCGCCGTGCCACGCCTCCTGCCCGCCGCCTCCCCCCCCGCCGGCCACGCCCTGGCGCCGCGCGCCGTGCCACGCCTCCGCCCGCCGCCCCCCCCCCCCCCCCGCCGGCCACGTCTCCTGCCCCCGCGCGTGGGGGTAGGCGGCGGACGTCCCTCCTCCCCAAAAAGGGTGTAGCAGCCAACATGTCTCAAGAGCAACGTCAGGGGTGCCAGCACAACAAAGACGGGTCCGTTTCCCTTTCTAAGCGTGTAAAAGCGTTTCTACCTGCACGGCTCAGTTTTTGTGCATGCCCCGCAGGTCAGACTTTACTGGAGGTGCTGAAATCACGGATGAACAGCTGGAGCAGGCTCTGAAGGCACGGCCAGACCTCAAGAAACTTGTTCTCTCCGGCTGCAAAAACATCACGAACAAGGGCTTAAAACACGTGGCAGGAACTGGCCAAGAAGCTCGAGGAGCTCAATCTCACGAACTGCGAGATCTGCATGGCTGGTCTCGACTACGTCAAGGCTGTCCGAACGCTGCAAAAGCTACATGTCAAGGGTTGCCAACACATTCCAGGAGACTACATCAAAGAATTTTGCATGGCACGCCAGTGTTGCACAGTTTTCGATGCAACAGGAGGCAATACTTGGAGCTCATTGCAAGCCGAGCGAGAGGCATCTGAGCGGTATTATGCAAATGGCGTTTGCCAAGGTGGGGCCGTTGAATCTTTTTGTGGGCGTGCGTCCCGCCCTCGCGGCCCTTGTTACCAATCGTAGTTTAATAAATAAACGAAATATTTTTGCTCGGAGGTTTTTTTGTGTGGCCAGAGCTGCAGCAAGCTCTTTTTTTGCTCGCACTTTCTTTTCTTTACAGGATCTGGCGCTCATGATTAGTCACCTCGCGTTCGCCGTGTACGAGGCCCGGCCTTTCACGGCTAGGCCTTTGGCGGCTGACAGGCGTGCCGGTCCCGCTCGAGGTGCAGTCCATCCCGCGGTGGCGGAGGCTGGGTCACCGACGACTGGGCGCGCGGGGGGGGGGGCGGGGTGGCGGAGGCTGGGTCACCGACGACTGGTGTCGCCGCGGCGGGCGGGCTAAGAAGAGGGACGGTGGTGGCGCTGCACTTCCCTGCTCGTCGCGGGGGGTCGCCACGCCGAGGGCGGCTGGCCGGTCCAGACATGCAAAGGCCACGTGAAGAGCTAGCTCCTCTCGTTGGAGGTAGCGCTCGGGGGCAAGGGCAAAGACTGGGGCAGCGTGGCCTGAGCAATCTACCCCGTGGCGAATCGACTTTTGGCACTGCGCTGAGGGAGGCGTCGGCCGCCAGCCCCTCCCCGGGCACACGAGCTGCCCCCCCCCCCCCGCCGCCCGCCACGCCCTGGCGCCGCGCGCCGCACCCCGCCGGCCACGCCTCCCGCGGGCACGCACTGGCGCCGCACCCCGCCGCCACGCCTCCCGCCCCCCGCGGGGCACGCCCTGGCGCCGCACCCCGCCACGCCATGCCGCCCTCCCTCCACGCGCGGGGGGGGAGAGGGGGGCGACGGGGGTTCGTGTCCCTACCGGGCGCTGCCACCCCGGCCGACGGCCACAATGGCCGGGCGCGTCAAGCGACGGAGGTGTGACGACGCGGTGGGCCGGGAGCGGCCGGCGCCCGGGTGGGGCGAGCTCCCGGCCGAGCTCGGGTGTGTGGTGTTCGGGTACTTGGAGCATAAGGCTTGGTTCGCGCTGCGGCGTGTGAGCCGTGGCGGCCTGTTCGGGCACGCCCAGCAGGGCGAATGGCCCCGGGAACTGGAACTGCCCTGCCTGCCCGGCCAGGCCACCCGTCGCTGGCTGTGCCAGCAGCGTTGCCGGCTCAGCCCGGCCACAGTGGACTATAGCTACGCCGGCAGCGGCGATGTGGCGGCGTGCCGGCAGTCGTTCCCCGACACCACGCACCTGCGCGTGGTGTCGCTGGCCGATCGCTGGGCCTACAACACGCCGCTGGAGCTCGCGGGCCTCCGCGCGCTGCGCACCCTGGAATTCACGTACTGCAGCGGCCTGCGGTTCCTGGCGCCGCTGGGACAACTCCGGTCGCTGCGGGTGCTGCGCTTCCGGTACTGCGGTCACGTCGGGCGGCTCCTCTTCTTGGACGAGCTGCCCGAACTGCACACGCTCGACCTCACCGGCAGCTACAGCCATACCCTAGAGCACACTCTGGCCCTGCCGGGGGTGCAGCGCCGGCTGCGGCACCTGTACCTGCCTGCCGTGCACCGGTCGCTGCTGCCGAGCGCCGGGGGCGGCCTGCCCACCGACTCACCCTACGCGGCCCTGGACGGGCCGCTGGCCGCGCTGAGCGGGTTGCTCACGCTGCACCACGACCGCTGGGGAGGGGTGCCCCCCTCCGCGCTGCTGTACCTGCGGCGCCTGCCGGCGCTGCAGGACCTGCGCCTGTCGTACCGCGCCAAGACGGGCGCCGACGTCCAGCGCCTGCTGTGGTACCTCAACCAGGACGCGCCGCACCTGCGGCGGCTGGAGCTGGCGGACGTGAACGGCGCGCTGGACGTGTGGACCGCCCGGGCCCTGGGGGCGGCGGCCTTCCGGCTGCACAGCGCGGGCCTGCAAGAATTGGTGCTCACCAACTGTAACCTGCGGGAGCTCGGCTTGTTGGCCGGGCTGGCCGGGCTGCGGCGCCTGTCGTTGCGCGGGGCGCACTATGTGCAGAGCCTGGCGCTGCTACCAGCAGGGCTGGCCGAGCTGTTCCTGTCCGACTGCCTGTGCTTGGCTGCAGGAGAGGCAGAGGCGCTGGCCCGGCGCCCGGCCCTGCGCCGCCTCACCTTGGTGCGGTGCCAGGCCGGCCTGGACTGGCCGGTGCCGCACGGCGGCGGCGCGGGGCTGCAGGTACTAGCGCTGCGCGAACACCAGGGGCTCGTGCGCAACCTCGCCAGGCTGGCCAGGGCGCTGCCCTGCCTGCAAACCCTGGACCTGCGGGGCTCCGCCGCAGCGGTGGACGGGGGCGACGTGCAGCAGCTGCGGCAGCTCCGCCCCTACCTCCGGGTCCGGCTAGAGCAGACGAGCGACCCCGGCCCGCGGGCCGGAGATGAGGCCGGGGGCGACGACCGCGCGGGAGGCCGGGGTTTTTCACGTGGCTGTACCTAGATCTATTTATTAAACTGACAAACTACGGGCGCCAGGGCACGGGACCCTGCCAGGCACGGGCCACGCACGGAGACCGGGCGAACGGGCGCCGCGGCGGCGCAGGAGGCCAAAGCTCGAGCAGGACATGGCGGCGGCGCCTCGGCCGCCGCGGGCTACGACCGGGCCCCGCCCAGGGCGCCGGGGGGCGCCTCGGCCGCCGCGGGCACTACTGCCCGCGGCCCGTGGTTGTCGTCGTCGTCGGGCTGTCCGTCCGGCCGGGGCGCCACGGCGGGGCCGCCCCCGGCCTTGCCCGGCGGGGCGTCGTCGTCCCCCCCGCCTCTTCCTCTTCTTCTCGGATGTAGTACACGTGTGCCCCCGGTACGCGACCGCCACCCGCCCGCACCCACAGGTCGGGCTGCGACCAGACCTGCTGCAACAGGCCGGCCGCCCCCAGCGCCGCCGCGACGGAGACGGTCAGGTCGTAGTCCGCGGGCAGCAGTGCGGCACAGGCGTACATCAGAGCCAGGCCCGCCACGGCCAGCACACAGCGGCCGAAGCGGACCTGGCCGGCGCGCCGCAGGTCTTCCTGGCCCGGGGTCCCCCCCTCGTCCGCACACTCCGGCACGCGCCGCAGCCAGTCCCGTGCCTGCCCGCCGGCCCAGAGCAGGCCCAGCGCGGCCGGCGTCAGGAGCCAACCCAGCCGGGCCCCTGACAGGGCGCTGCCCAAGACCCCTAGCCAACAGGCCGCCAGCGTCACGTGCAGGCCGCGCGTGTCGGCCAAGACGGCCGAACCCAGCGTACTCAGGGCACACCACAGATAGACGTTCTCGGCTACCAGGAACCACCCGCGAGCGCTCTGTTCGCCCCCACGCCCGTGAGGGCTCACCAACAAGAAGAAGAAGGAGAGGAGGCGGCTCAGCGCTAGTAGCAGCACGGCGCCGGGGCGATCGGTGCGTGGCGACAGGCCACGCACCTGCAAGTTCCGGCTGTACGCAGCACCGCTGGGCACGGCTCGGTTCGTGTGCAACCACAGGACGGCCGCCCGGCCCAGGAACCAAGAGCCCCAGGCCACTTGCAGGATCGACGCCGTCAGTAGCCCCGGCCCCACGGCGCTCCAGCAAACTGGCCACGTTGCCGGCTCCGACACGGCCCAGGGCGTGCATTCGGCTGTCCCCTGGGGCAGGCCCCCGGCCAGCAACTTCTCGCCGGACATAAGGAAGGCGGTTTAGGTGGGTGCTGGCTTGTGCGGCTCGCCAGCGGTCCGAGTCTGGCGGAGAAGCCAACGCGCCCCCCCCCTTTACCCACGGGCCGACGACCCCCCCCCGCGTCCGCACCCCGGGAGGGGGGGAAGCCGCGGCGGCGGCGGGAGGAAGAGGGGGGGGGGCTCTTTTTTTCCTCTCCCCCCCGCCCGGACGCCGCCGCCACTCTCCGCCCCCCCCTCCTCCCCCTCCCCTCCTCCCCCGCCACAGCGCACGGCTGCCGCGGCGTCGGGCCCTAGTACAAGTACCAAAGACGACGCTGCGACAGGTACAGGCCAGGGCCGCGCTCGCGGGCTGGGTGCTGGGTGCGCAGGGGAAGTAGCTCGTCGTCCCTACTCGGGGAAGCGACGGGGGGGGAGGGGGAGCACACAGCGTCGTAGCGGATGAGAGGCAGGCCTGTGGCCGCGCGGGCCGTGCGTAGTGAGGGAGGGGGCAGCAGGCGTATTTTTGCCTCTGCTTGGCACGGCTCTGGGTGCTGTTGTGACAGGGGGAGGTGGCGGATCCAGGTGCTAGCGCTACTCTACACCCGCCATGAGCAGACGGAGACCAGCGGCAGATGACGCAGATGGCAAGGACAAATACTTAAAGAAGCAGAGGAGGGTTGGCGGGGACCCCTTGCTAGATGTGCCGGGGTCCCCCGTGGGAGGTCTCGATGAGGTCGATGATGATGACGGCAAGAAGCCAGTGGAAACATACGATTACGGCCTAATCGTAAAGCTTCAATATGGCAGAAAAAAAGAAGAGGTGACTGTTCCGTTCCGGTTCCTGCTGTATTGCGAGGTTCTGTACAAATTCGTCGGTCTCCAGATGGGAGCCATGGCGGCCGCTGCGCGAAGAATCATTGCCGACAGGAGCGTCTACTGTCAGGAGTGTATGGCAAAACGGGCAAAATTCGGTGTGGCGATTGGGGGGTACCTGGCGCAAAAAAGGAAGCCCCTATGCGAAGCACACGCTGGAACCCCAGGACCTCAGGGCGACGAGTGCCGAAAGTGCAACCGCTTATGGGACACAATGCAACGCGAGGCTACGTCAAACATCGCGTTGGCGACAGCGGTCACGTGCCGTGCGTGCCAACAGGGAGAGAAGAACGACAAGTGCGAAACGTGCAAGCGTTTACAGACTGAGTGGCCGCCGGTCTTTATGGGACCCAGTGCACAGTTTCAAGCGACCACGTGCCGTCAGTGCCAAGGGTGAGGGAAGTCGGCTGCCTTCGTTGCCAGCGTCTACAGCGGGAACGGCCGTACAACACTAGGGGTGCCACCGAAGAAACGAGAGCGACCACGTGCGATGAATGCCTGGCAGCACAGGTTGCGCGCAGAGAAAGAATTGCGGGGGGGATGTCTCGCGAGCGAGTGATTATGGAAGAGGCGTATGAGGGGGCTGGAGAGGCGCGGCTCCGGCTAGCGCTTAGGAGCTTTTTGGAAGACGTAGCCGGGCCGTGGTGGCAAGCCCTGGAGACGAAGGGGGACCCCCCAGGCGCAGCCGACGAGGACGCGGCCTCGTCGTCCTCGTCCTCGTCGTCGTCGTCCTCGTCCTCGTCCTCGTCGGCCGCCGCCCGTTCCTCGTCGTCCTCGTCCTCGTCATCGTCGGCCGCCGCCCGTTCCTCGTCGTCCTCGTCCTCGTCGTCGTCGGCCGCCGCCCGTTCCTCGTCTTCATCGGCCGCTGCCTCGTCCTCGTCTCCGATTTACGGCGCTACCATCTGGAAGACGCTCCCTGGTTATGGAAGAGAAGCGCCCTTAGCAGGCAAGAAGAAGTTTAAAGAAGTCGTCGCGAGGATAGGCAAAACAGCCTCCTCGTTCCCTGTCACCCTACAAATGACCTGTAAGGCAAGGGACTCGACAGGAAGTGAGACGACGGTAGACGACACGGTGGTCCTGGCTGTAGAGCCAGCGTACTTCAAAATGGCCGTGGACTATGCTGACCACCGCGATGCCCAGGGCGCTGCGCACAAGCCGATTCCGCAGCCGTTGGAAAATAACGATTTGCAGGGGCAGCTGGGTACCGACTACGACTTCCTGAAGCGTTGGGACTTTGTATCCGAAACGCCGGGCGAGCTAGCACTCCAGAACGTGTACAGGCTGTACGACGCAATGAAGGTACAACCCCCAAGAGAGAGAGAGAGAGAGAGTAATAGACATAGCAAGCGGTGGCGCTGCCCAGAACCCCGCGCTGCGCACACAAGCCCATGGAGAGCCAGCCCCTGTAAGGCCACGCACTGTTTCTCCCGTTGTCCCCTGTTGGTGGTTCTGTCTGGCAGACCGTTAACTACCTGGGCATAGACGTGTTACAAGATCTACTCTCCGCCGCCCTGGCGAGCTTGCTCGTGGGTCTCCCCTCTCTCCCCCCTGTTCTTCTCACTCTTGTAGCCACCGCGCCAAACCCCCCCCCCCCCCCTCCCGCGGCCTAGGCCTGTGTGGAGGGACGCTGCCCACTCTCTTCTACTCGGGACCCCCTTGGGACCCACTCGGGACCCCCTTGGGACCTGGTGGTTGTCTCGTGCAGTGACCGATGTTTTTCGCCGTACGTGTGCCTGTGTGCAGGGAAGACCGTGCTGCAGATGAGGGGCGCTCTGGGCATTGCAGAGGTCGACCCCGTGTTCGATTGGGACATGCATGAGCTCTTCGGCGCCCTCGTGGACCACGGGTACGAAGAAAAGGATGCTCCCTGGAATAATGAGGATGGTACGAGTGCTACGCGCGCGCAGGTCGCTGCCTGGCCGTATCCTTCCGGGGCGTCGTCTTCCTCTAGCTCCGGGGGCGGGGCAGCTTCTTCTTCATCCGGCGCTTCCTCTTCCTCCAGCGCGCCTGTCAGGATCCACCCCCCGCTTCTTCTTCCTCCAGCGCTACCTCTTCGTCCACCGGTCCGCCAGGCCACGCAAGGCGCTGGGAGTGTACCCCAAGCCTCTTCCTCATCCAGCGCTCCCCGCCAGCAGCGCAGTCAGCCCGCAGGACGTAGCAAATCCGGACGAAGCAAGCAAGAGGCAGAGGACCAGAATGAGCTGAGCGATAGTGAAGAAGACTGGTAATACTATGGACACGCTGGTCTGGGCTTTCGGCCCAGCCGCCAAGCCCGGGAGTCGCCGGGTAGGGAGGCCAGAGGTCACTGGCCCCTCCCCCCGTTCCACGCGCCTGTCTGGTGCGCAGCCAAGAGTTAGATTTCATTAATTAAAAACCGCGCCGGCCAACCAGCTACCTAGAAAATGTTTCTGGCTTACACCGGTTGCGCACCGGGAGGGCCCGGACAGCGCACGGAACAACAGCGTGCCTCGTCGTCACACGGCCAGTGCCAGAGCGCGCAAGGGGAGACGCTGGCTTCTAGCCAGGCCCCGAGATTGGGAGCCCCCGCCGGCGGACCCCCACCGGGGACCCCACCGGGGACCCCACCGGGGACCCCGCCGGGGACCCCGCCGGGACAGAGGGCAGCCCCCCTCTCTCCTGCCCCCGGAGTTACCGCTACTCTTGCCCCCGGCACCCCGCACGCTCACCCGGCCGGCTCCCGGCCGGCTCCCGACCCGGGGCTTCCGGGCACGTTCATCCCCCTCTCTTTGGCCATCGGCTTGTGTTGCTTTTTAATCAAGGCCAACCTCTGCTCCACGGCCTTCCTATCCACCGCTCTCCCTCCCTGTGCCCGGCCGAGAGCTAGCCGCACTCGCGCGCCAGCTGCTCCTCTGCCTCGAGCTCATCTGGCGAAAGTTCAACGACCGAGGGTCCGCTGGAGCTGGCGCTGGACAGCAGCAGCGGGTACGCGGGCCGCGGCCCCTCCCAGACACCCACGTCTACCCGCCCCTTCTTGTATCCCGGCACACCCGTGCTAGCGGGCAGCAGCGAGCCACCCCGGCGGTTCTTCATGGAAGTGTCGAACACGAAGACCTCCTCGGGCTGCATGCGCGTATTGAACATACCGCTGGCCTCCTTGTGGAACGTGAAGCGGACGTAGGCCTTGAGGGAGGCGACCGTCCCGGGCGCGACGATGGCGCGCGCCACCTGCTCGTCGACGGGCAACTGGTTGTCGTCGTGCATATTCCTGACCGCGATCCTGGTGTAGCCCGAGTTCTTGAACCACAGGTTGATGGCGAACTTGGTTTGCGAGCGGAGCGTCAGGCGCGGCTTGCCGTTGGGCCCCAGCGCGACGGGGTCGGGCAGGTAGTAGGTGCCGCCGCTGTTGCTGTACTTGTGGAAGCTGCCCTGCAGCTGCGCCTCGTCCGTCTCGTTGGCCTCCAGGTCCTTCATCCGCACCAGGTCCTCCCGCAGCAGGTCGTACGTCTCGGGCTCGAACGTCCCGTCCGCCCGGAGGTTCTTGCCCCCCCGCGTCCGGTTGAGCTCCGTGAGGCGGCGGAACAGGTACGGCATGGCTTGGCGCGCCAGGGGAGCGTACTTGGGCTCTTGTAGCAGCCGCACCGGCAGCGCCATGCGCAGGAACTCGAGGTACAGCGTGAACAAGACCTGCAGCGGGTTGACCTGGTAGCTCTCGCCCAGGGGAGTGCACGACACCACCAGGGGGACGTCGTCCTCCGCGCCGTCTCCCCGCACGATGACGGGCGTCGCCTCCGAGCTGAGCCCGATCACGCGCATGATGCAGTCCCGCTTGCGGCAGTGCTCTTCTGGGTTGGTGGCGTACCGGTGGAAGAAGTGCTTGTCCATGCCGTATGTGCCCTGCGCGTCTTCGCCCAGCTGTCGGAGCTCGCCGGCGTCCTTGACGGCCGTGGATTCCCACACGCAGACCTCGCTGAGCACGCCCGGCGGCGTCAGGAAGCCGCGGCGCCCAAAGGCCCCGCGCCGGCCGTGGTAAGTCATCTGCACCGTATCCACTTCCTTGCCGAGCTTGCGGTCCAGCTGCTTCTTCGTCGACAGGTTGGTCACGCCCCGTGGCTCCAGAAAGCGCTCGAACACCACTTGCTTCCGCGCCGGGGGTCCGGGCACCTCTACGACGCGGCACAGCCAGTCGCGCAGGTAGTCGGTATCCAAAGATTCGTACGCGGGGTTGTTGGCATAGAAGAAGAAGCCGTCGGGGTCGCCAAACTGCGCCTGCAGCTCGCGGGGCAGGTCGGCCACGGACACTAGGTCGGGGTCCACCACGGGATTGAAGCTGCGACGGAAGACTTCGTAGCGGGTATAGTAGTTGAACTCCAACAGCGCGCGCTGGCCGTCCCGCGCTTGCTGTTGCTGCGCCACGCCGGCCGACAGCGAGTCTAGGTCAGGCATGGCCGCGTCCTCGGCGGTCTTGGCCTTCTTCGCGGGCGGGCTAGTCGTGGCTGCCTCGGTAACGGCTCGACTGCTGCTTTTGCTGCTCTTGGGCATACTCTCGGCCGCAGTCACGTCTCGTCCCGAGGGTGAATTGTGAGAGCTACGCCCGCGGCCGACCTGCGCCCGACGACCGCGGGGGGCGCCCGCGCACCAGGCGCACCGCGGGGGCGGGCCGGCCGCGGGGCCGCGTGCGCCCCGGGGGGGGGGACGCGACGCACGCGGGGGGGGGGAGAGAGAGCGCCGCCCCCCCCCCCTTCCCCCCACCGCCCCGCCCCCGCGCCGCCCCCCTCCCTCCCGCCTCCTGCCCCGACCTCGCCCGCCGGACCGCCCCCCCTACCCCCCCCCGGCTCCCGCGCCGCATTTCTGCGCCCCGGCGGTCGTCGCAGATCGCCCGGCCGTCGCGCGGGTAGCAGTAGGGAGCCATCCGGCGGGCGAGGCCGGGCGCGGACGCGTAGGGCGGGAGGCGGGCGCGTGGAGGGGGGGGGACGTAGGGAGGGAGGCGGGTGCGTGGAGAGGGAGGCGCGACGCAGGGAGCGAGGAAGGGGCGAGGGCCACGAAAGCGCCGTGAACGTGCTCTGGCTTGCAGGGGTACAGCTAGCGGTGCTATGGCTGAAGGTGAGGCGACCAAGGGCAGCGGGGCGCCGGCTACGGCCGCGCCCAAGAGAAAGCGTGACGAGCGGCTTCCTATGTTTGCCCTGGTGCGGCGTGGAGACGTGCAGGTCTCGAACCCGGCGTGGTGCGCACAGCGCCATGCGTGCATTAGCTACTTCAACGAGTGCGCACTGAGCGAAGAGGCACTGGCCGGACTGCTAGAAGCTATGAACAGTGCTGAGACGCTGGTGGAGCTCCGGGCCGCCAGCCTGCAACTGGCCAAGGTCCTGGTCGGGGCCCGCGCCTTAGCTCTGCCCGCGTTGCAAAGGCTGCAAGAAACCAGAAAGTCGGGCTGCCAGACGTGCGCCTGGCAGAAGTGCGCTGGCCCGCTGTGCCAAGAGCTCCTGCCGGCGGACGGTGGTTGTGCCTGTGGCTTCTCCCTCCGCAAGGAACACCAAGCCTAGGGTGCGTTGGCGTGCGTGCCGGCGGCCATGTGCCCCAGCGCAGAAAACTACCGCGGCCCGCGAGGCGCACTGACCTTAGTTGCAGGACCGTGATCGGCGGAGTTGTGGCAGGGCTCGTAGGCAGGAACGATTATTTTTGATGAAAACCTGTTCTGGCCTTTTTTTCATATTGTGTGTCAGTCTGTCCCAGACTCTTTTTCTCTCCCCTTCTCCCACGGGGTTCGGGGCCCGGCAGGCAGCCAGCTAGGAGAGATTTTAGTTCGTGTCCGGCACGACGGACGGCACACTGTCGTCCGTCTTCTCCCCGCACGTGGCAGCCGGCACTGGCCGGGCTGGCCAGACCCACCAGGGTTCATTCTCGGGCTTGGCCATTGATTCGCGCTCTCGGGGACATCTTCGCCAGCGCCCTGCTCTTAAGACTGCAGGCTAGGGCCAGCCACCACCCGGGCCGGGGGGGGGGAAGGGTGCGGCCGCCCCCCCCTCCTTCTCCCTCGCCCGTCCTCGGAGAGGAGAGCGAGAAGGGGGCGCGCGGTGGTCTCCTTTTTTCTCCTCTCCCTCCCCCGGGCCACCTGCCCTTGTCCGGCAGGCGCCCGTCCGCCCGCGCTGGTAAACCCAAACAGAGGATGGTGTCGGGAGCCCCGCATAACCCGAGCGAGCCTCATCCCGTGCCGGTGCCCATGGCCCCCTTCCAGGAGTGCCTAGTCCACAGCGCGCTGGTGTGGTCGGTGGCGACGCTGGTCCTCGGCTGCGTGTACGCGGCGCACCAACGGTCGCCGCGGCACGTGCGGGCCCTGGTGTACAAGCTCAGCGCCGGGTGGTGGGCCCTGCAGTGCCTGGCGCAGGCGTGCTGGCTGGCGGGCCAGCGCTGGCTGTGTGTAGACCTGGCCTGCGGGGCCGGCCGGGGGGGCGCCTGGCCCGCGGGTGAGATCGGGCGCACGTACGCCTGGCTGCTGGGCGGCTGGGCCTACACGCGCCTGGGCGCCTGCCTGCTGCAGTCGTACCTGCTGCAGCTGGGTTGCGTGTACCACCAGCCGCTGCCCGCCTGGCTGCTCGGTTGGCACCCGGCCGTGCCGGTGTTGGGCGTGGGCGCGCTGGCGTTGGGCACGGTGCTGGCCGCGGTGTCCAGCCTGCCCGGCGCGGCGGCGTGGGTCCTGGTCGTAGATGCGGTCGACCTGTGGGTGTGGCTGGCCCAGCTGCTGGCGTACGTGACGGGCGTGCAACACTGCCCGTGGCGCGTGCGCGTGTCCTGGGTCTGCAACCTGGGCCAGTCGCTGCTGCTGGTGCTCGCCCCCCTGGCGCACAGCCCCGAGGTCCAGGAGGAGCTGGCCTACGTGTCCCTGACCAGCCGGCTGCTGAGCCTGGCCGCGCTGGCCTGGGTGGTGGCGCACCTAGTGCCGGCCGCGCTGTGGGCGTCGCAGCCGGGCAAGCACGAGGCCGCGCGCTGCGAGGACACGATCCAGGCGGAGGGGCCACGCGGCTGCAGCTGTCCGAGGTGCAGCGTGGCAGCGACTGGAGAAGCTCCTGGCCGAGTTCCTGCAGCGGGCGGCGGAAGGGGGGGCCCCCGGCGCGGGCGCCACCGAGGTGCTGCTGGCGGGCGAAGAAGCCGCCCGGGCCGTGGCCGCGGCGCAGCAGCGGCACGCGCTCGACTGGCGCGCCGCGCTCGCGGCCCGCTGCCGGCCGGGGTGCTGGTGGGCGGCTGCTGCGCGGCGGGCGGGCCCGGGGGGGAGCGCCCCGCGCGTCCGACAGCGCGCGTGAGCTAGAGCTCAAGTTGTGGCGCCTGCAGCGCCAGGGCCCCCCGGGCGCCAAGCGCGGCCCCGACCCGGCGCTGCCGGCCCTGCGCGGCTGGTGGGCCGGCCTGGACGTGCAGTGGGACGACACCCGCCTGCTCTTGCCGCTAGACACGCTGTACGCGGGCGTGGAGCTGCGGGTGTGCCTGCTCGAGTTGTTGCTCGTGTTCTGGCTCGACCGCGAGGCGCCCTCCGACCTGCTGCCCCTGCAGCGCGGGCTGTACTCGGACCTGCAGAGCCTGCTGCGGCTGCCGTCGGCCGAGTCCGAGGGCCTCGTGGGCGTGTGGCTGAGGGCGCAGCTGGCCGGCCACCGCGGCGCGACCCTGCGCCGTGCGTCCGCCCTAGCCACCGACGTGGTGCTGCGGGTCCTGTTCGCGCTGCAGGCCGCGGGCGACGGCTTCGCCGACGAGACGTTGCAAACCCTGGTCTTCCAGGCCAGGCTGGACGGCTGGCTGGGGCCGGGGACGCGACCCCGAAGGAACACCTGCGGCTGCTGCTGCGCCTGCTGCCGCCCGACGCCGGGCCCGCCTCGCTCGTGTCCCTCGGCCGCGACGCGCACGCGCGCGCCCAGCTAGTGCTGCACACGCAGCTCGTGCTGGAGCAGCTGCTGCTGGCCGCGTCGGCGGCCCGCGCCTTCCGGGCCTCGCTGTACAAGGAGCTGGCCCGCCCCCCGGCGCTGGCGTGCCACGCCGCCTGGCAGTGGCTCGGGCAGCCGACGGTGCTGGACCACGTGGTGCAGCAGCACCTGCCCGCGGGGGGCCAGCAGCTGCTGGCCACGCTGGCCGAACGCACGGGGCTCCGGCTGGGCGTGGGCGCGTGGCTGGCCGCGTCCGGGCTCACCGACTTTCTGGCGCGGCACTCGGCCTGCACGTCGTCGCTGCTCTTCCTGGCCTTGCTCGCCCGGGCCCGCGGCGCCGATCCGCGCGGGGCGGGCGGCTTCCTGCCGCGCGCGCTCGTCGTGTACCAGCCCGGCGCGGACACGGCGCCCCGGCGCCTGCGCCTGGAGCCCTTGTTGTGCCTGCTGCTGCGGCAGCTGCTACACGGCGGGGCCCTGCGGAGCGCCCCGGCCGGCCGGACACGGGGCGCGCCCGCCTGCCTGTGGCAGGACGAGGATCACCCGTTGGGCAAGGTGCTGCTAGCGCTCCTCGTGGCCGGTTGGCTCGTGGTCGTGGACCCGCGGCTGCGCGAGGAAACCCCCGCCGCGGCCGGGGCGGCGCCCGCGGACGGCCGCGGCCGGCGCCCGCTGGACGGCTCGTCGGCCCTGGCGGCCCTGCTCGGCCCCCTGGGCGCCCCGCAGTGGCTCGGCCGGTGGCTGGAGGCCGTGTGGGAGCGCGCCCGCCCCGAGGGGGAGGGGGTCTGGCACGCCGACCCGCGCTGCCCGCTCCATCCCTACGCCGAGACGGTGGTGGCCTGCAGTGCCGGCATGCCCCGCAAGCTCCAGCGCCTGCAGCAGGGCCAGCCCGAGCGGGACCTGTGGCTGCTGTACTCGTTGCACGGCGAGCAGGGGCTGCGCGCCCTGTTCCCCGACGAGTGCGCGTCGGCGTCGCCCGAGGGCCAGGTCACGTGGGGCGAGCTGCTGCCGCAGCTGCGCGACTGCCTGCCGCCCCCCATGCTGGCCCGCTTCGTCGTGGCGCTGCACGAGGCCATGCGGCGCGCGGCCGACGAGTCCGCGTGCTAGGAGCAGGAGTTGGCTCTCTGCCCCGAACTCGCGACCTGGCGGCCCTACCTGCAGCAGAGCTTCACGCAGCTAGAGGACTCGACCGAGTACGGGCTCGTAGCACACGCGGGCGGGCTGTCAGTCGCGGCGCAGCCACCGCGGGCCGCGCTGCCCGCGCGGCCCAGGACCTCCAAGCGGCACTCCCTCATCCAGCTCCTGCGCGGCGCGGCCCAGCCCAGGCCCCACGCGCCGGCCCCCCAGGCGCCGCCGGCGTAAGCCTAGGCGCCCCCCCCGCTCCCCCCCCCCATCTTGTGCACGCTCTCTCTCTCTCTCTCTCTCTCTCTCTCTCAGTCGCTCGAGTAGGCTAGGGGCGTGGGCTCTGCCCCGCAGGAGCAGCCACGGCAGATCGCGCGCCGGGCGCCCGGCCGAGCGTCGTCCTGACTCATTAAAATTCGAGCCCACGCAGCACGCACCACTACGCTCTCCCCCCCCCCCCCCCGCCTCCACGGACGTCTCTCCTCCCCTCTCCCCCCCCCATCCCTTCCGCCGGGGGGGGCGAGGTTACGCGTGCGGGGGGGGGCCTTCTACTTCCCCCCTCTTTAAACTCTGCCAAATCAAACCGAGGAAGGGGACAGGGCCTGGCTTTGCGTCTGGTGCCGGCTTAGCGGCCCGCCATGTACGTAGTGCTGTTGTTAGCCGCCTGCTTCTTGCCCTCCGCCCGGCCTTACTGCGTCGCTGTCTACGAGTGGCGCGAGCCCACGCCCAGTGTTAGCTCCAGTGCCAGCCATAGTGCCACGCCGAGCGTTACCTCCAGCACCAGCCGAAGTGCCACGCCCTATGCCACGCGCAGCGCCACGTCGAGTAGCACCCCGAGTGCCAGCCAGGAGCGCCACACGCGAAGCGCCACGCCCTATGCCACGCCGAGTATCACCCCGAGTGCCAGCCGGAGCGCCCTGCCCCGTGCCCCAGACTTGGTTCTGGACCTCTGGGTGCCGGCGGGCGGGGACGCCTGGACGCTGCCGGCAGGGAGTGCCATCTACGGCAATGGCACGGCCGCCCGCCGCCGCCGCCTAGCGCAGGGGGGCGGCTCCCCTTTCTGGGTGTTCTGGGTGTTCTGGGGCGATGGCACGCCCGCCCAGAACTGCAGCGACGCCGAGCCGTGCACGCACACGTTCGCGGTGGCCGGCCTAGTCACGGTGGTCGTGGACGGGCCCGTCGTAGACTGGGCCATGACGCCGGCCTGGCGCGAGGGGCTGACAAGTTGCGTCGAGCTGCGGCGCATCCACCAGTGGGGTGGGCTGCAGCTGGCCCCCAGCACGGGCTACCACTTCTACGGCGAGGAGTCACTCGTGTCGCTGCCACCCCTCGCCTGCCTCGACACGTCCAGTGTGCGCAACCTGGCCTTCAGCTTCGCCCGCCTGTCAGCGGGCGCGTGCTTCGACGTGTCGGGCCTGCAAACCGACTCGGCCGAGACGCTGCGCGCGACGTTCGCGAATTCGCCGTGCCTGTCCTTTGCCAACGTGAGCGGCTGGAACCTGTCGCGCGCAACAGACGTATCGTGGCTGTTCAAGGGCACGCGCGCGGCCGCCATCCCCGGCCTGGCCGTCTGGGAGCTGCCGCGCGTCACGCTTGCCACGGGCTTGTTCTCCGGGGCAGCCTTGTTGCGAGCGGACTTGTCGCGCTGGAAGCTCGACCTCGTGCAGGACACCGCCAGCCTGTTGGCCGACGCGCCGCTGTTGGTCCAGAACCTGAGCGGTTGGTCCGTGGCGCTGACGCCGCAGGAGTGCCTCCGCCTGGTGCGGTCGTCGAACCTCGCCAACTGGCAAGCGCCGCTGGCGTGCCAGTCCTGGCTGCCCTCCGAGACGCCGTCGCAATCGGTCACCCCTACCCGGACGCCCAGCGACTCGGTCACTCCTACCCGGACGCCCAGCGACTCGGTCACCCCTACCCGGACGCCCAGCGGCTCGGCGACGCCCAGCGGCTCGGCGACGCCCAGCGGCTCGGCGACGCCCACCACGTCAGTGACGCCCACCACGTCAGTGACGCCCACCACGTCAGTGACGCCCACCACGTCAGTGACACCCTCCGTGACGCCCAGCCGCTCGGTGACGCCCACGCCTTCGCCATCGACCGGCGCCTCGACCACGTCGACTATGTCACCTTCACTGACAGCCTCGGCGACAGCCTCGGCGACGCGCACCGGTTCCCCAACCTTGTCGGTGACGCCGACGGCTTCCGTGACGCCAACCCTCTCCGTGACGCCGACCATTTCCGTGACGTCCAGTGTTTCCGTGACGTCCAGTGTTTCCGTGACAAGCACACCTACCGCTTCCGTGACGTCCAGTGTTTCCGTGACGGCGACGCCTACCCTTTCCGTGACGCCCAGCACCTCGGTGACACCCACCACCTCGGCGACACGGTCCGTGACGGCGACGGTTACCGCTTCCGTGACGCCGACTATTTCCGTGACGCCCAGTATTTCCGTAACACGCACACCCACCGTTTCCGTGACGCCCACTATTTCTGTGACGCCCAGTATTTCCGCGACGGCGACGGCCACCGCTTCCGTGACGCCGACTATTTCCGTGACGCCCAGTATTTCCGTGACGCGCTCACCCACCCTTTCCGTGACGCCGTCGTCCACCCTCTCCGTGACGCCGACCATTTCCGTGACACCGTCCGCGACACCCTCCCGTACGCCGACTGTATCCGTGACTGCGACCATCTCCGTGACGCCCACTACTTCTGCGACACCGACACGCTCGCCTGACATCGACGAGTGCGCTCTCGGGCTGTGCCCGTGGGGCGACTGCACCAACACCTACGGGAGCTACACCTGCACTTGCTGGCCGCAATCCTTCTCGCCCTATACGGGCGGCGGCTGCGTCCGGGATTACGTTCTGCCCGAATTTAGCTTCGGAGACTACTGGATCAGCAACAGTTCCTCTGGTACTGCAACTTCAAGTGGAGGTACAGACGCCACTTACGGCAAATTTGTAGCGCTTTCGGCACCTACCGCAGCCAATTGGGTCAGGGTGGTACGTGCGTTCCCGCAGAGCTTGGTGCTCAAGAAAGGGTTGACGTATGCTCTCGAGGTGAGCGGAGCGAGGACTGATACGAACGCAGGCACACTAGTGTTGTCTGTCGGCCTCGGCGCCGGCACCCCGCAGGTGATTTCGCAGGCCGCCCTGTCGAGCTTCACTACCCTTAACGTGCTGGCCAAGCAGGTCTTGCCGAGGTACACGCCCCCGACGGCTGACATCGCCTTCGACAAGCTCTACCTGGAGCTGCAAGCGTCCGCCTCCAACTCGGGGATCCGGCTGTTCCGTTTTCGGCTCAACAACACCGGCGCGTGCCAGAGCGTGACCGCGTGTACGGGTGGCCAGGCCTGCGTGCTGCCCGACAACCAGGACGCCTACAGCTGCGTCACGCCCTTCCACGTGTTCCGGCCGTCGGACAAGTTCTGCGCCGAGCCGCTGACCGAGGCAGTCTTTGAAGCAGGGTTTAGCGTCCAGCTGCAACTGAGCCCCGAGGCCTGCGCTCGGGACCCACCGTTTGTGTTCAGCGGCGGCCAGCTGGTGTACGTTCCGAACGCCAGCTGGGCGCTCACCAACGACTGGTCCAACGCGTGGACCAACACGTGGGCCGCAGGCACGTCGACCACACGCTTTGCGGCGCAGCTGCGCCTCATCTCCGAGGTTGCCGCCGTCTCGCAGCAGTGGACCTGGGACGCGAGCACCGCGCCTGCAGTCCCAGAACGCGCACGCCTCGTACCCCGGCGGCGGCTTCCTGAACACCGACGACAACCGGCTCAGCGTCTACGGCGTGGCGTCGGCCGCCAGCGCGGGCGCCGTGGGCCTGGGCACGGGCTTCGTGTTTAACTTAACGCTGCTGCAGCTCAACGACGCCGGCACGACCTGTCTCAACGTCAAGGACGGCGTCGACATCAGCGGTTACCCGTACCGGCCGCTCGGCCTGGTAGGGGGCGGCTGCACGCCGTCCCCTAATAACATGCTCAGCTACTCGGGCTATGGCAACAGCACGTTGCGGTTCGCGTACGTAGGCGACGGCGGCTGGTGCCTGTACAACGGCTACGACCCTAGCTGCGGCCAGTGCAACGGGGCCAACGTGGCCTCGACGCTAGTCAGGTGCAACTCCGTCAGCCTCAAGCCGACGAATCTGCAGTGGCGCGTATCGTCGACCACCGTCTGGGTCGTGGAGGCCAACGGGCCGACGGGCTCCTTGCGCGCTAGCTACGTCAACGCCAACTGCCACTACGTCCACTGGACCAACAGCGCCACCAGCAACGTCGGCGTCTTCCTAGACAGCGACACGCCGAGCCCCCCGCGCGCCGGGTTCCACTTGTACCGACCCTCGGATGGCTACTGCGCCGAGCCCGTGGCCCTGAACAGCGGCACGTGGCTGCTCGCGTCCCCGAGCTTCCCCCTCTACACGTCCAGCAACACACAGCACAGCGGCGCCTGGGCCTGAGCGGGTCTAGTGTTCTTGCCAGTGATTACGACCTCTGGAAAGCGTTCGACGCCTCGTCCGGCAATGGCTGGGTGTCGCAGGCCAGCGCTTACCTGGGGCCCGGCGGCACTTACCAGGCGGCTATCTCCACCGCGGGGATCCCGGCGAGTGGGTGCAGATCCGCCGCGTCGCCGCTCCTGCCCTGACGCTCTACAGCTTCGTCTACACCACGCGCTCTTTCGGCAACAGCTGGAACGCGTACCCGAGAAGGTTGACAGTGCTCGGCTCAGTGGAAAACAGCGACACGCCCACCAGCTGGACGGTGCTGTACCGCTCCATCGGCGACGAACCGGCCTGGACGCTCGACACCAGGACTTTTGCGCTCCAGTCGACGGGGGCGTACCGGGTCTACCGCTGGGTGTTCGAGTCTGTCTACACCACCGCCAATGGCCTTACTTACGCCGAAATAGGAGAACTGAGCCCGCGCTTCAGCGTGGCCGTCGGTACGTCCGGCCACCTCACCTGGCAAATCCACAGGTCCAGTTACGCTTATAACCTAAACGGTGACTACGAGGTAGGCAAGGCGTTTGACAACGAACCCGACAGCGCCTGGGCGTCAAGTTCCATCAGCTACGCAGCGGGCACTGGTGCGCTTAATTCCGGTACGACCACGCAGGGCATCCAGGGCGAGTGGGTCCAGGTACGGTCCGCCAGCGGCTCCGCCGTCACGCTGATCGGCTTCAGGTGGCAACCGCAAACTAATGCCGGGGACTATTATTCTTCGCCAAAGGAGTTGACGGTGCTCGGGTCCACCGAGAACAGCGACAGTCCCGGCAGCTGGACGGTGTTGTACGAAACCAGACAGGGTACCTTGGAGCCCTTCTTCGGTGCTGGCATTGCCTTTACCCTCATGCTCAACCAGACGGGCGCCTTCCGGGTGTACCGCTGGGTCCTCAGGTCCCTGTATGTCAACCTCACCAGGAGTGCCGATCTCGGAGAACTCTATCTGTACGTAGACCTGGCGGACCGACACGCGTTACGCTTCACGCCCGAGGCCTGTTCGCGGCCCCCACTCTTTGCAGTGTTCAACCGCCGGTACCTGTTGTACAAGCCGGATCCTAGGTTTGCCCTGATCAACGGCTGGTCAAACCAATGGAACAACACGTGGGCCGCGACTGCAAACCCTACGCGCTACACGGTGTGGCTACGCCGTCTTGCCGAGCTGACAGATCTCACACAGGCGCAGTGGGGCTTTACGGCCACCGGCAACAATTGGACCGTCAAAAGCAACTTTCCCAACACGTTATTTCCCGGCGGCGGTTACCTCAACGCGCAGGACAACTTGCTCAGCGTCTACGGCGGCAGCGATGCGGCGTCCGTGGGCGGGCTGGGTCTGGGCCTGCCCCCGGCTCTTGCCACGGCTTTTGTGCAGCTCAGCACCGGCGGGTTTTGCGTGCACGCCACGAACGGCACGGACCCCCCACGCTCTCCCTGTCTACCACCTGCACGCAGAACGCTAACAACCTGTTGGCCCTTTCCGGCGGCAGGCTCCGTGTGCCGTTCCGAGGGCCCGGCGACTACTGCCTGGCCAACGACTACGCGCCCTGCAGCGGCGACTGCGGCCAACAACAGCTGGCCTCGTACTTGGTCTCCTGCGACAGCGTCAGCCTCCGGCCAGACGCCCTGCGCTGGCAGGTCGAGAGCCCCACCCAGCTGCTGCATGTGTGGTCTGGCCGGCGCGCTTACCTAAGCACGACGGCCAACAGCCTGCTCGTGTCGTGGTCTAGCGCCTCTATCCTCACGGTGACGTACCCGACCGTACAGTCTTCGCCCTTCCAGCTGTACAGGCTGACGGACAACTTCTGTGCGGGCCCGCTCCCGGGCGCAAGGTTCGTGAATGGCGGCGCGGTGGCGCTGCTGTTCAGCCCCGAGGCGTGCTGGCAGCCCGCGCCTTTCGTCTGGGAAGGGGGGCGCATCCTGTACTTATCACGCCGGGACTGGGCGCTGAGCAATTATAACGGGCCCTCCTGGACCAGCTGGGCTAACGGCACGCGCTACGCGGTCATGCTGCGCCAGGTCTCGACGCTGACGGACACGTCGCAGCTCTGGACCTACAACGCCACCGCGCAGACCATCATCCAACCCCTCGCGAGCCCCTTGTATATGAACACCGAAGACAACCAGCTGGGTCTGTACACAACCGTAGCTACCATTGGCGTCGGTTCCGGGCCCGTGATGTTCAGCCGCTGGGACCCGCCGAATGCGATAGCCTTCCAGCTGACCAGCAACAACCTGTGCATGACGGCCAACACCGGCGGTGCAGTGACTGCGTCCGCCTGTTCCTTGCTCGGAGCCAACGTGCTGTGGAAAGCAAGCTCTGGGCGAAGCCTCCTTCGGTTCCCGCTGCTAGGCGACGGGGGCTACTGTCTGTACAACACGTATCCCGGCAGTGGCGGGGAAGTAGCTTCGACTATAGTCCGGTGCAGCGCCAAGGATCTGATGCCGTCTCGCATGACCTGGCACTTTACTGTTTTCACTATCCTGAAGCATAGTGCTAGGTTGGCACCGTCTTGGTACGATAATACTCCAAAGCATACTGTTGGGTCCTACCTACCCACGGTAACGACTATTTTTGTGTAGCCCGGGGCACACACACACACACAAAATAAAGAGCAATGCATTTCAAAGGAACCGGACCCAGCTTCGAATTCGAAAGAAAGGCACTTTGCTACGAAGGGGGGAAGGAGAAACATGTACGTTGAGCGTTCAACTCGCACAAAAAGCCCCCCCTTTTCCCACCTTCTCCCACCTTCTCCCCACCCACGACGTGCATACGCAAACGCCCGCACATACGCCATTCGCCCCCCTCCTGCAAATAATTCGTGCACTCAACGGGGGAGGGGAGGAGAGGGTTCGGGGGGGGTTTAGGTGGTATGAATATACCATACCTTGGACCCAAGCGCAGAAAATTCCTTTTTTCTATTTTTTGGTACAAGTGATGGAGTCCCTGGCCAATGATTTTCAAAACCCTTGAGCTTTTCAATTCCTGCTCCCTTACTCCTCCCCTCTTATCCGCCTCTTCATTGGACACAAAAAAGAAGATTGCGCGCGCCGGCCTCGCAGGCATGTCTACCCGCCCTAGAATTACTTCTCCCCTCTTCGTTCCCACCGCGTCTTTTTCCCTGGGTCTTTACACAGCAAAAATAGTTTGGAGGGTAGGTGGAGTAGAAAATCAGCAATCTTAATTGATCGCCCCCAAGGGTCTTTTGTTTTGTTTCGGTACTAAGCGCAGCAGTCGAGCCAGCCCGAGGTCCAGGCGAAGTCCACCATTTCCTGGCGCTGCGCCGCGGAGTTCCGCCAATAAGCTTCAACCGAATAGTTAGGTTGCCGCGGCATAGCCAGCACGCGCACACCCTCTTGGCACAAGCCCTGGTACCCGGCCTGGCAGCCGCGGGGCACGTACACTGTCTTGGTCACCACAGGATCCAACAGCGCAAACATGAGCGTGGACGCCGTGCTCTGCGCCATGGCCCACGCCCGGGCGCACCTGAAGCGCTGCAGCTGCGCCCCGTAGTCGGCGTCTACGTCCAAGTAGAAAGCGTGCGCGGATCCCGGGCGCAGCAGGCTGGGCAGAAGCGCGTGTTTTTTGTCTTCGGACATGAATAGACTGGATGATCACAGGTAAAAAGTGTGACTTAATGTAAATCACACCAGCCGGGTGACCTAGTAGAAGAAGTAACCTCCGATACCATTTTTTACGCAAGCACATTTAATAAAGCTTGGGGAGATGCATAACGTTCTACAAAAGAGCTAGCTTTCCGCTCGCGCCAGCTGGCAGTTATACTAGCTTACAGATGCCGTGAGGGTTGTGCATGAACGACCAGCGCGTCAGCACTAGCGCTCAAGTGTCTCCTAGGCTAGTCTACCCGGTGTCGCTGCCGCCGCCGCCTGCCCCGTCGTCGTCGGAGCTGCCGTCGTCCGGCTGGTGGTCTTCGCAGACGAGGGTCAGCGAGTCGCCCACGACGACCGCCCCGTGCGTCGGCCGCCCCCCCAAGCCACGGGCCCCGCTCCTTCCTCGCCGCGTGCGTCGGCCGCCCCCCAAGGCACGGGCTAAAGCGTCGTCCTGACTCAGTAAAATTCGAGCCCACGCAGCACGCACCACTACGCTCCCCCCCCCCCCGCCTCCGCTTGGCCTCTCTCCCCTTCCCCTCCCCTCGGGGGGCGTCTCTCTTTCCCCTCCTTCCCTCCGCCGGCCGAGGGCGCGGCTATGCGTACCAGGCTCTAGGGCTTCCCCCCCCCTCTTAAACTCTGCCCAAGCAACCGGGGAGGAGCCCTAGCTTTTCGTCTGGTGCCAGCTTAGCGGCCCGCCATGCACCTAGCGCTGCTGTTGGCCGCCTGCTTCTGGCCCTCCGCCCGGCCTTACTGCGCCTACGAGTGGCGCGAGCGGCGGCCATCAGACTTGGTGCTGGACCTCTGGGTGCCGGCGGGCGGGGACGCCTGGACGCTGCCGGCGGGGGGTGCCGTCTACGGCAACGGCACGGCCGCCCGCCGCCGGCGCCTAGCGCAGGGGAGCGGCTCTCTCTTTTGGGTGTTCTGGGCCGACTGCACGCCCGTCCAGCGCTGCAGCGACGCCGAGCCGTGCACGCACACGTTCGCGGTGGCCAGCCTAGTCACGGTGATCGTGGACGGGCCCGTCGTAGACTGGGCCATGACGCCGGCCTGGCGCGAGGGGCTGACGAGTTTCGTCGAGCTGCGGCGCATCCACCAGTGGGGTGGGCTGCAGCTGGCCCCCAGCACGGGCTACCACTTCTACGGCGAGGAGTCGCTCGTGTCGCTGCCACCCCTCGCGGACCTCGACACGTCGCATGTCAGCAACCTGGCCTTTAGCTTTGCCCGCCTGTCGGCGAACGCGTGCTTCGACGTGTCGGGCCTGCGGACCGACTTGGCCGAGACGCTGCGCGCGGCGTTCGCGAACTCGCCGTGCCTCACGTTTGCCGACACCAGCGCTTGGGACCTATCGCAAGTGCGGGACGTGTCGTTTATGTTCGCCGGCACGGGTGCGGCGTCGATCGGCGGGCTGGAAACGTGGAACGTATCGCGCGTCGTGAACGCCACCGGCATGTTCGCGGACGCCGCCGCGCTGCAGGCCGACCTGTCGCGCTGGGCGCTAGACAGCCTGCAGGACGCCACCAGCATGCTGGCGGGCGCGCCGCTACTGGCGCGGAATTTCAGCGGCTGGGCCGTGAACTGGACGCCGCAGACGTGCCTGCAGCTAGTGGAGTCGGCGCAGCTCATGAACTGGCAGGCGCCGCTGGCGTGCCAGGCCTGGCTGCCCTCCGAGACGCCGTCGCAATCGGTCACCCCTACCCGGACGCCCAGCGGCTCGGTCACGCCCAGCGGCTCGGCGACGCCCAGCGGCTCCGCGACGCCCACCACGTCAGTGACGCCCACCAGCTCCGTGACGCCCACCACGTCAGTGACGCCCACCAGCTCCGTGACACCCTCCGTGACGCCGACCGTGTCAATGACGCCCGCACCTTCGCAATCGCCCGGCGCCTCGACTACCTCAACCGCGTCACCTTCGCTGACTGCCTCGGCGACGCGCACCAGCTCCCCAACCTTGTCGGTGACGCCGACCAGCTCCGTGACGCCAAGCACCTCGGTGACGCCCAGCACCTCGGTGACGCCCACCACCTCGGTGACACCGACCAGCTCCGTGACACCAACCAGCTCCGTGACGCCCACCAGCTCCGCGACGCCCACCAGTTCCATGACGCCCACCAGCTCCGCGACACCCTCCGTGACGCCGACCGTGTCAGTGACGCCCGCACCTTCGCAATCGCCTGGCGCCTCGACCACCTCGACCGCGTCACCTTCGCTGACAGCCTCGGCGACGCGCACCAGCTCCCCAACCTTGTCGGTGACGCTCAGCACCTCGGTGACGCCCAGCACCTCGGTGACGCCGACCAGCTCCGTGACGCCGACCGTTTCAGTAACGCCCAGCACCTCGGTGACACCCACCACCTCGGCGACACGGTCCGCGACGCCGACCGTTTCAGTCACGCCCAGCACCTCGGTGACGCCGACCAGCTCCGTGACGCCCAGTATTTCCGTGACGGCGACCATTTCCGTGACACGGACGCCCACCATTTCTGTGACGTCCACTATTTCTGTGACGGCGACGTCCACCCTCTCCGTGACGTCTAGTATTTCCGTGACGCCCAGTATTTCTGTGTCACGCACACCCACCCTTTCCGTGACGCCTACTATTTCTGTGACGCCAAGTATTTCCGTGACGCGCACACCCACTGTTTCCGTGACGCCCACGATCTCCGTGACGCCGACGCCCACCCTCTCCGTGACACCGACCATTTCCGTGACACCGTCCGTGACACCCTCCCGCACGCCGACGGTCTCCGTGACACCGACCATTTCCGTGACGGCGACGCCGACTATCTCCGTGACGCGTACCATAACGCCCACGAGCACACAGACACCAACGAGATCTCCCAGTATCTCAACCACCGCGACGCCTTCCGTCAGCGACCAAAGCATTACACTCGGGTCCAGTTCCACAAATTCACTTACTGTCACTTATAATAATCTCTATCTCGTCCAGTGCCCTAATCCTGTCAACAGAGATAATTGGGATCCGTCTCTGTGTCCTTATTACGGCGACACGTTCTCGGTTTCCTTGACGAACTATGTCTCGCCTAACAGAGTTACCGTCACAGTTACACGTCTGGACAGTAGTGGGGGGTGGGGATTGATCCTGAAGTTTACGTGCAGGGGATACATTCTGTAGTAAAGAAGTAGGGGAGCGACTGCACGCTCGCGCCGCTTACATGTCGCAACGTGTACGCCGTCGCTTACATTAATTAAGTTAACGAGAAGAGCGGGGCAGCTCCGACTGGTACTTATTAAGACTTGGCTTTCACTTGCAATGGGTATTATATATATATATTTAATACTGAAAGGGTGTGAGAAACTGTATTGATAGCAAGAGTAAAAGCAAGGATTGAAGTTGCTATCCAACTTGCTGATGGCAGGCAATGCCTTTTTCTCGCAACAAAACATCTGATGATGGCTGATAGTGTCTGTTTCCAGCCTAGCTT
>WBZZ01006664.1:210000-215000 GCA_019918135.1 Paulinella micropora | reverse complement strand
AGTCATCAAGGACTTTCCATGCTTGGCTACCTAGATAGATAGATCGATCAATAGATAGATAGATAGATAGATAGAAAGATAGATAGATAGATAGATCAATGGATAGGTAGATAGGTAGATAGATAGATAGATATATAGATAGCTAGATAGCTACCGCGCGTAGTCGGTACACAAACCCCGTCACCGCGCGAAGATAGATAGATAGATAGATAGATAGATCAATGGATAGATAGATAGATAGATAGATATATAGATAGATAGATAGATAGATAGATAGCTACCGCACGTAGTCGGTACACAAACCCCGTCACCGCTCGACGTAGCCCTTTGCAGTAGGAGTGCTCCGAACTGGGCATGATGTATATATATATATCTATCTATCTGTCTATCTATCTATCTATCTATCTATCTATCTATCTATCTATCTATCTATCTATCTATCAATCTATCTATCTCTCTCTCTCTATCTAATCTATCTAATCTATCTAATCTATCTAATCTATCTATCTATCTATCTATCTATCTATCTATCTATCTATCTATCTATCTATCTATCTATCTATCTATCTATCTATCTATCTATGCATGCAAATTGTATGCTATTTTATGCATGTATTTACTACCTCCTTGGTCAGATAGTATAGATAGATAGATAGATAGATATATCGATATCTAGATAGATAGATAGATAGATAGATAGATAGACCGGACTAGCTCGAAGGCGATTTTCTGCCGCTGCGCTTCCCGCTCGTCTAGGACCGGCCGGGACGACTGCGATTGCAGGTAGGCGTGGAGCAGGCAATAGTCCGACTGGCGGCACTGGTCGAGGTGGCATTGCGGGGCCTTGCACAATCCTCCGTCCCGGACTTTCCCGCCACCGGTGGAACCTGCAGTTGTATTGTGTATTGTATTGTGTATTATATTTGTGTTTGTGTTTGTATTTGTATTTGTATTTGTCTTTGTATTTGTCTTGTCTTTTTGTCTTGTCTTGCCACCCTGTCCGGGACTTTCCCCGCCACCGGGGGAACCTGCACGTGTATTTGCATTTTGTATGGTATTGTGTGTTTGTATTTGTATTTGTATTGTATTTTGTCTTGTATTTGTCTTGTATTTGTCTATCTATCTATCTATCTATCTATCTATCTATCTATCTATCTATCTATCTATCTATCTAATCTATCTATCTAATCTATCTATCTAATCTATCTATCTAATCTATCTGATCTATCTGATCTATCTATCTACCCAGCTGTGCGCAGCTTTAGGCGCATGCTATCTATCTATCTATCTATCTATCTATCTATCTATCTATCTATCTATCTATCTATCTATCTATCTATCTATCTATCTATCTATCTGATCAATCTGATCTATCTGATCTATCTGATCTTATCTATCTTTATCTATCCAGCAGGTTGCTGGTACTGTGGACAGCTTTCAGCGCATAGCTGTCTATCTTATCTATCTCTTATCTACCTCTTATCTATCTATCTAATCTATCTATCTAATCTATCTAATCTATCTAATCTATCTGATCTATCTGATCTATCTATCTACCCAGCTTTGCGCAGCTTTCGGCGCATGGCTATCTATCTATCTATCTATCTATCTATCTATCTATCTATCTATCTATCTATCTATCTATCTATCTATCTATCTATCTATCTATCTATCTATCTGATCTATCTGATCTATCTGATCTATCTGATCTTATCTATCTGATCTATCTGATCTATCTGATCTTATCTATCTTTATCTACCCAGCAGGTTGCTGGTACTGTGGACAGCTTTCAGCGCATAGCTGTCTATCTTATCTATCTCTTATCCACCTCTTATCTATCTATCTAATCTATCTATCTGATCTATCTGATCTATCTTATCTATCTTATCTATCTATCTACCCAGCTTTGCGCAGCTTTCGGCGCATGGCTATCTATCTATCTATCTATCTATCTATCTATCTATCTATCTATCTATCTATCTATCTATCTATCTATCTATCTATTCTGTCTATCTATCTATCTATCTTATCTATCTGATCTATCTTATCTATCTGATCTATCTTATCTATCTTATCTTAGCTATCTTTATCTACCCAACAGGTTGCTGGTACTGTGGACAGCTTTCAGCGCATAGCTGTCTATCTTATCTATCTCTTATCTACCTCTTATCTATCTATCTAATCTATCTATCTAATCTATCTAATCTATCCGATCTATCTGATCTATCTGATCTATCTATCTACCCAGCTTTGCGCAGCTTTCGGCGCATGGCTATCTATCTATCTATCTATCTATCTATCTATCTATCTATCTATCTATCTATCTATCTATCTATCTATCTATCTATCTATCTATCTATCTATCTATCTGATCTATCTGATCAATCTGATCAATCTGATCTATCTGATCTTATCTATCTTTATCTACCCAGCAGTTTGCTGGTACTGTGGACAGCTTTCAGCGCATAGCTGTCTATCTTATCTATCTCTTATCTACCTCTCATCTATCTATCTAATCTATCTATCTAATCTATCTAATCTATCTGATCTATCTATCTACCCAGCTTTGCGCAGCTTTCGGCGCATGGCTATCTATCTATCTATCTATCTATCTATCTATCTATCTATCTATCTATCTATCTATCTATCTATCTATCTATCTATCTGATCTATCTTATCTTATCTATCTGATCTATCTTATCTATCTGATCTATCTTATCTTATCTATCTTTATCTACCCAGCAGGTTGCTGGTACTGTGGACAGCTTTCAGCGCATAGCTGTCCATCTTATCTATCTCTTATCTACCTCTTATCTATCTATCTAATCTATCTATCTAATCTATCTAATCTATCTTATCTATCTTATCTATCTATCTACCCAGCTTTGCGCAGCTTTCGGCGCATGGCTATCTATCTATCTATCTATCTAATCTATCTATCTATCTATCTATCTATCTATCTATCTATCTATCTATCTATCTATCTATCTATCTGATCTATCTGATCAATCTGATCTATCTTATCTATCTGATCTATCTTATCTATCTGATCTATCTTATCTTATCTATCTTTATCTACCCAGCAGGTTGCTGGTACTGTGGACAGCTTTCAGCGCATAGCTGTCTATCTTATCTATCTCTTATCTATCTATCTAATCTATCTGATCTATCTGATCTATCTGATCTATCTATCTACCCAGCTGTGCGCAGCTTTCGGCGCAAGCTATCTATCTATCTATCTATCTATCTATCTATCTATCTATCTATCTATCTATCTATCTATCTATCTATCTATCTATCTATCTATCTATCTATCTATCTATCTATCTATCTGATCTATCTGATCAATCTGATCTATCTGATCTATCTGATCTTATCTATCTTTATCTATCCAGCAGGTTGCTGGTACTGTGGACAGCTTTCAGCGCATAGCTGTCTATCTTATCTATCTCTTATATACCTCTTATCTATCTATCTAATCTATCTATCTAATCTATCTAATCTAATCTATCTAATCTATCTGATCTATCTAATCTATCTATCTACCCAGCTTTGCGCAGCTTTCGGCGCATGGCTATCTATCTATCTATCTATCTATCTATCTATCTATCTATCTATCTATCTATCTATCTATCTATCTATCTATCTATCTATCTATCTATCTTACTTTACCCACAGACTTCCTGGTTGACGAAATCAGAAGCTCCTTTTTTCTGACATTAGTCGATATTTTATCTATCTATCTATCTATCTATCTATCTATCTATCTATCTATCTATCTATTTATCTATCTATCTGATCAATCTGATCTATCTTATCTATCTGATCTATCTTATTTATCTTATCTATCTTATCTATCTTATCTATCTTATCTTATCTATCTTTATCTATCCAGCAGGTTGCTGGTACTGTGGACAGCTTTCAGCGCATAGCTGTCTATCTTATCTATCTCTTATCTACTTCTTATCTATCTATCTAATCTATCTATGTAATCTATCTGATCTATCTATCTACCCAGCTTTGCGCAGCTTTCGGCGCATGGCTATCTATCTATCTATCTATCTATTCTGTCTATCTATCTATCTATCTGATCAATCTGAATCTTATCTTATCTATCTTTATCTATCCAGCAGGTTGCTGGTACTGTGGACAGCTTTCAGAGCATAGCTGTCTATCTGATCTATCTGATCTATCTATCTACCCAGCTTTGCGCAGCTTTCGGCGCATGGCTATCTCTCTATCTATCTATCTATCTATCTATCTATCTATCTATCTATCTATCTATCTATCTATCTATCTATCTATCTATCTGATCTATCTGATCTATCTGATCTATCTGATCTATCTGATCTATCTTATCTCATCTATCTTTATCTATCCAGCAGGTTGCTGGTACTGTGGACAGCTTTCAGCGCATAGCTGTCCATCTGATCTATCTCTTATCTACCTCTTATCTATCTATCTAATCTATATATCTAATCTATCTGATCTATCTGATCTATCTATCTACCCAGCTGTGCGCAGCTTTCGGCGCATGGCTATCTATCTATCTATCTGATCTATCTGATCTATCTGACCTATCTGATCTATCTTATCTATCTATCTATCTACCCAGCAGGTCGCAGGCGCTGGGGACAGTCTTTGGGTATGGTTATCTATCTGTCTATCTATCTTATCTATCTGATCTGATCTATCTTATCTATCTTATCTACCCAGCAGGTTGGTGGTGCTGTTCGCGGCCTTTGGGGCGTGGCTGAGGGAGCGTCGCCGCTTGCCAGCGCCTTGAGAAAACAACAAGATGGCGGGACAGGGCGGGATAGGAAAGAACAGGACAGGAAAGACAGGACAGGACAGGACAGGAAACAGGACAGGACAGGACAGAACAGGACAGGACAGGACAGGACAGGGCATAGATAGATATGTTGGGTCTATCAGCTTTCGGAGCATGGCTGAGCGAGCGTCGCCGCTTACCAGCCCTTGGGGAAAACGACAAGTTAGA